>CM040242.1:125190294-125390294 GCA_022545495.1 Chrysanthemum lavandulifolium | reverse complement strand
GGTTGAATTGTTCCCGCTTCAACGGTTTGGTGAGGGCGTCGGCTATGTTGTCTTCGGATGCAACCTTCTCAATAGAGATGTTCCCTTTGAACTTTGTCTCTAGGAAGTGATGACGAATCTCTATATGCTTTGTGCGAGAATGTAATACCGGATTCTTGCTTAAGTCGATTGCACCTTTGTTGTCACATAGGATGGCTATGTCGCTTAGATGGATGTCGTAGTCTACTAACGCTTGTTTCATCCATAGTGCTTGTTGGCATGCTTTGCGGAGACGTACTCGGCTTTGGTTGTTGATATTGCAAGTGTCGTTTGTTTCTTAGAAAACCATGATGTTAAACAACATCCCATAAAAGTACATACCAGCTTGTACTTTTCTATCAACGTAATCACATGCATGGTCGAATCTGCATATACAATTGTTTCTACTCCGTGCCCTTAGGATACCGTAATCCTAATTGTGTTGTACCCTTAATGTATCTAAATATTCTTTTACGACTTCTAGGTGTAATATTTTAGGGTCTTCTTGAAACCTAGCACATAAGCAAACACTAAACATGATATCCGACCTACTTGCCGTGAGGTAGAAGGCTACCTATCATGCCACGATATTTAGTATTATCAACGGATTCTCCGTCCTCGTCTTTTAATGAGTTTGGTGTCGGATGACATTGGAGTCCTAATTGGTTTTGACTCTTCTAGACCGAATTTTTTAACATCTCCTTGATGTATTTAGATTGATTAAAGAAGATACCATCTTCTACTTGTTTTATTGTAGACCAAGAAAGAAACTAAGTTCTCCCATCATACTCATCTCGAACTCGTCATGCATGATTTTAGAAATCATCACACATGTCTTGACAAGTGGATCGAATATATTATCATCTACATATATTTGTACTATGATTATATGTGACTCTCTTTTCTTAGTAAAAAGTGTGTTGTCAACTAACTCCATGGTGAAGTTGTGTTTAACTAGAAATGACTTGAGTCTATCATACCAAGCTTTTGGAGCTTGTTTAAGACCGTAAAGGGCTTTCTTTAATTTATACACATGTTTGGGTTTTCAAAATCAATGAAGCCGGAGGTTGAGCTACATATACTTCTTCATTTATGACACCATTTAGAAAAGCGCTTTTGACATCCATTTGATAAAGCTTTAGATCATTAGCACAAGCATACATAGAAGTATTCTTATAGACTCTAATCTAGCCACGGGGCATAGATCTCATCAAAGTCTATTCCTCTTGTTGGTTATACCCTTGAGCAACGAGTCTAGCGTTGTTCCTAGACACTACCGTTTGCATCTAATTTGTTTTTATAAACCCATTTGGTTCCTATTATGGTTTGATTACTAGGTGGAGGACAAGTGTCCAAACATCATTAGAAACAAATTGATTTAGTTCTTCTTGCATAGCCATTACCCAACTTTCATCTTTTATGGCTTCTTGTGTATTCTTAGGTTCTAAGGTTGAAACGAAACAAAACAAGCTACTTTGGTTTTGAACTTGAGACCTTAATGTTCGATCGTTTAGTTTTCCTATGACTTTATCTACGGGTGATCTTTGGACTCTTTAATGTTTACTATTACATCACTTAAAGGTTCTTCTTCTTCACTTATCTTTTCTTTATTACTATGGCTTCACTTTCTATAATCTCATCATCGACAAGAGGTGGAGAGGGTTTGGGTGGACTTTCATCAAATTTTATATTTAATGACTCTTCTACCTTCATTGTTTCTTTGTTTAATATGACGTAAGCTTTGCTATTTGGCGAATAACCTAAAAAGATACCTTCGGTTGATTTAGGATCAAATTTTGTAAGGTAATCTTTAGTGTTAAGAATAAAACATTTACTACCAAAGACTCTAAGGTGATTTAACGTAGGCTTTTTGCCTCGAAGTAACTCATATGGAGTTTTTCCTAAGATTGGTCTAATCAAGACTCGATTGAGCATATATGTTGAAGTATCAACGGCATTACACCAAAACTTTTGAGGTACGGATTGTTCATTAAGCATGGTTTGACTCATTTCTTGTAGAGTTCTATTCTTTCTTTCTACTACCCCATTCGATTGTGGAGTGCGTGGAGCCGAGAAGTTGTGAGTAATACCATTAGCGTCACAAAAAGCTCGGTGCACTTCATTATCGAATTCCCTACCATGATCCGTCCTAATAGACACTATGGGTCTTACTAGTTGTCTTTGGATCTTTTCGCAATATTACAAAATAGTTAAAGGTTTCGTTTTGTTCTTTAAAAATTTTGTCCAAGTATACCTAGAGTAGTCATCCACTATTACCAAAGTATAGTAGTTGCCTCCATAACTTTGGATAGCGGATGGACCAAATAAATCCATATGTAGTAATTCTAGACACCTAGTTGTGGACACCATGTTTTTAGCTTTATGACTCGAATGAGCTTGTTTTCCTATATTACAAGCATCACAAAATGATGTTCATATTTTAACTTAGGTAGATCTCTTACTAGATCTTTGGATGATAGCGATTGAAGAAGTCGCATGTTGGCGTGACCCAATCTTGATGCCATAAGGTCAAAGTATCATCCATAGAGGTAAGACATAGTTTGTCTTTAGGTTCATTACCGATTTTAATGACATAGACTCCATGTTTCCTAATTCCTCTTCCTATGGTTATGCCATTTTTAAGTATCTTACTACCGGTTTTGGTAAAAAGTACATTGCACTTTTTATCACATATTTGTCCTACACTTAAGAGATTAAAGTTTAGGTTTTCTACATGACACGCATCATTAATGGTTAGAGATTTGTTAGAAATCGTACCTTTACCGATGATTCTACTTTTGCTATTTCCAAACACCACATTACCTCCATTAATGGATTCATATGTGGAGAATAGATTCCTATTGCCCGTCATGTGCCTTGTGCACCCGCTATCCTTGACCCATTCATCGGAGTCTAGGTCGACCTTTAAGCATACCTAAAACAATAATAAACTCAAAGTTTGGTCCCCATTTGTTCATGGGTCCATTAGTGTTAAACATTCCATTCATGTTAGACATGTATGGATAAGATGATATGCATTCCATGGAGCAAAGTTTGAAAAGGAAACCGTTTTTCATGTTTTGATTCCATCCCATTTGATGGTTACTTTTCGATAAACGTTATTAGGTCTCCTAAATGAGTTAGGTTTTGAAAAGATGGAGCTTTGTTTCTTGAAAAAGTAGGATTATATTTTGGAGGTGGTTGTCTAGTGGTGACATGATTTGGTTTCTTCCTATTAACTATGAGAAACTCAGTTCTAGATGAGAAGCTATATTATTGCTAATGTTTGCTACAGTGAGATCCACGGATCCCTTTTTCTACACTAGCCGGTTCCTTTTTAGAGGATCCGTGGGATCCGCCACAACATGGTGGTTTTCTAGTTCTTTAACAAATTTTGTTTCTTTACTAGTTGATGGATCAAGTTGTTGACTACCTAGACCCTTTTGATTGTTACCGTTTTAACGCTGCTCGAGTATTGTATCTAAAGTGTTCATGCTCATTCTAGCAATTTTAGAATCTAAGTGATCCACTAGTGTTTGAAGTTGAGCATAAAGTTCACATTCACCACTTGCTATTTTACCTTTCTCTAGCGTTTTAGTTTTGCTTTTAATTCTATGACTTCTTTATCTAAGCGTTTATTTTGACTCTTTAAAAGCTTGTTTTTGTTAACTAGTTTTAAGCTAATATTGCATAGTTTATCATATTCATTATGCAATGAGTCGCCATCAGTGATGAGCTACTATAGTATTCAAGACATACCTCGTCATTTGCCATAAGACAAATTTCTTCATCCTCCTCGTCGCTCATTCCCCACGTGCCGCTTACAAACGCCTTTTGATCATCCCGTTTGGGACACTTACTAATAAAGTGTTTTGGGTCCCCACACTTAAAGCAAGTACCATCATCCTTTGGCTTCTCGTCCTCTTTGCTTTTCCGAAAGCCTTTCTTATCGCCATCACGGTTGTTTGACGTATCTACCCTTTCTTCTAAAGAACTTTTAAAGTCCTTTACCGCCATAGCGTACTCTTCGTCGTCACTACTCGAAGATGAGTTCTCTCATCGCTCGAAGCCTTTTTGGCTTTAAGGGCAAGAGATTTGTGTTTCTCTTTCACCTTTGAGGCTTGGAATCTTTAGCAAGGACAAGCTCATAGACTTTTAGGTTGCCTATGAGTTCATCGAGGTGAGGATTGTCAAATCTTTGACTCTTCGATTGCATTCACCTTGGATCTCCACTTGATGGAAGTGCCCTTAGATATCTCCTAACATGGTTACTGACTAGAAAAGGATTCATCAAGTGCTTGTAAAGATGTAATAATAGTATTAAAGTTAGCAAATGAATGATCTATAGTTTCTCATCCGATATTGAAAATTGTTCATATTGTTGAACAAATAAATCAATTTTATTATTTTTAACTTGTTGGTTGCCTTGATGAGTTACAACTAAAGAATTCCAAATTTCTTTAGAGGTTTTAAGCATAGAAATTCTTTCAATTCCTTTTTCGGTAAAGCATTATATAAAACCATTTTTGCTTCACTATTTTTAGAAAGCTTTTTCTTCATTTTATCATTTAGTTTATCATGAGGTATGTGAACTAAATTTCCTTTATCATCATTTGAGGTAGCCTCAAAATCACCTTCAACAATAATGTACCAAAGATCAATATCTTTAGACTTCACATATGTTTGAATCTATTTTTCCAATATATAAAACCGTTAGTTTCAACTAGTGGTGGTGGTTGCATAGATTGCCCTTCCTTATAATTTTCGGAACCCATAGTGATCGAAAAGTTTTAAAATACAATTTATTTTAAAACTTTTATAAACTTAGCTCTTGATACCAATTATGGAAAACTAGAAGGGGTTGAATAGTTTTCCGATTTAAAGTTGATTTCAAAAACTTTAGATTCGATATTATGTGAAATCGTATGGATGTTGTGAGCGTGTAGATCTAATGATAATGCAAGCAAATAAATAAAGTTAAGGGATAGAAATGACACAACCGATTTATAGTGGTTCGGCTACAAGGTCACCTTCCTTGCCTCTACTCCACTCCCAGTCACCTACTCGAGAGTTCAAGCACTATGTCAACAAACTCCTTAACTTGGCGGAGAAGCCTTCGCAACGTTGCTTACACTTTTTCGGTGCAAAGCTAGATACGAGTCCATAGCACGGTGGACCAAACCAACACAACTATTACACAACAAATATGTGAAATAACAAATACAAGATCTTAGCTCAGAAATCTTGCGGGTGACAAATCAATCAAGGACCCCTTGCTTGGATGACTTGTAGAATGCTCATGATCTCGCCTTAGAGAAGGACCTATATGAGTATCACAAATAGAAAGAAAGAAGAACAACTCTCTAGATCAAGTGATCTATATGTTAGAAGAGAATGAGAGTGTATGAGAGATTTAGTAAGAAGAGGGTGGGTTAGAATGAAGAAATGGCTCTCTATTTATAGGCAAATTCTTCACCGTTCCCACGGATCCCACGGATCCTTCCATGAGGATCCGTCTAGTGTAATCCTAGGGATCCGTGGGCGCTCCTCTTGCCCATGGGTTTTTGGTTATGGGTCATGGGTTATGGGTTGGTCCATGGGTTACATCTAGATTCAATGTATCTAAGTATACATTGTATCAAGTCTCTTTGGGTATGGGTTAAGATCCATGGGTTATGGTCCATGGGTTATGATATTTACCCATCCTAATAAACTATTACAACAAATGCTTAATTACTACATTTTTGTATTTAAATGGCTATATGTAAATGCTTTACAAAACTAACATGTATCCTTTATAATTATACTTAAGATAACATTACATTTGTTATCAACAAAACACAAAGAGATCGCAAAATATTAATAAACGTTTTTACGGTTTATTTGTATTAACATCTTTAACTTTTCTAAAATGATTTTTGATGTTATGGTTAGAAATTCTAGTAAAGAGAAATTTTTGATGTACCCTAGGTTTCGCAAATGATTTTAAATGTAGAAGCGCAAACAAGCAACAATACATTGTTGTTCCTTTCACCAAAAGATATTTGAAAATATAAAAAGGGGATTTGAAGGATTCAGGGCCTTTGTTGCCTACTATGTTTCCTGCTATTGCTAACCACAGCAGGTACATCTCTGCACTCTTTGCATCCGAGGCACAAGGTCAATAATAAGAGATCGCTCAAAGGACACCCACATCACCACAAAGAACACCAACACAACCACCACATAGAAAACCAACTACACCTCCACCTTCCCACCGTGTATGAGTAACATTCACTTTAAATTCCTCACTCACAACCTCCAACACCCACAACTACAAACAGATATAGTTTCCTCTCTCAAGATGAGCTCCTCAATCTAGTTCCTAAACCGCTCACCGAATAGAGAAATTGAAAGAGATATATAGAATTCAAAGAAGACTTAAGTTTGAAGTTGTGATTAGACTAGTTAAGAGGGTTAAAGGTTGGAATAGAAATTCAAAGCTAAGGAATATACATCAACGACTCGAGAGGGTAAAGAAAATTCTTCTAAGCAGGGAAGGAATATGGAGGAGGAGGTGGATCGGACTTGAACACCCACAAAGAAATATTTTGAGGAGACAGTTAGTCCTCGTGGATTAGAGGTTGAAATCTTGGTCAAAACTTAAGCCGAAGAAGAAGAGATCGAAAAAGGAGGCTACAAGTTACGGTGTTAAGTCTGCTAGTGATCATGCGGTTAAGTGCATTTTGAATCCAAAGTTAAGTCTTGTGGTGATCTCGAGGTTAAGTCTGCTAATGCTTCTATTAAGTCCGGTGAGGAATTCACTCAAAGGAATGGTAAGGGATAATGGAAGATTCTTGAAGCCTAAGAGAACCAAAAGACAAATTAGAGATGAAGCAAGCATGGCGAGATTGCCATAATCAAAACAGAAGGAAGAGAGCGCAGCACCAAGCTTGCAAGGACAAATATGGATGATGAGCTCCTGGCTAGAAGCTTGCAGAAACCACCAAAGCTAACTTAGGAGCAAAGGAAAAGACAAGCTGAGGTTCTGGAGTCTGCCAAGTATTATACTTATGAAGACTGGGATACCATCAGAGCCAAACTTGAGGTGAACAGGGACATTCTACCAGATATTGGAGCTGAGGATTTTGCTAGAAAGATGGTAGAAATGATAAATGAGAAGAAAAGGAAGCTGAGAGAACAAAGGCAAAGGGAAAGGATGCTGATAACGCTACACGCGTCATTCGGGTCAAAGGAACTTCCTTTTAAATCGAGCAAGTTTTTCAACACCCTAGGCGATGAACCTAATCGTTGTAGTGTAGTATTAGGGTAAGCCACGGAATTGATATCGTTCTCTGGGAATAGGAATGCTAGTGAGAAGTTACTACGCTAAGAATGGGGTTGAGGAAGATTATTTTTATCTTTTTATGTTTTTAGGAAATGGAAAGGTACGAATCTCGGGTATTGGATTTGGGGTTGGTATTTCTCCGATTACTCTACTCGTCTAATTATCTAATCTAAGGATGTCTAATTATTGTGTGCTCGTATGATGATTTAAAGATGTGTTTACTTAGGTTTTATTACTCCTTAATTATCTCCTATTGATGGTTGAATTGTCACGTCCTTATTCCTAATCGCGTTGTGTGTCTAAAGTCGTAGGGTATCGTTTATCCTAACTCTTTGAAACTACCAAAGGTTATGCCTACAAAATCTCTAGGATTTATAAACTTAACACTAAGGTACTCTTCGGATGGTTTAGCCTACAATGACTCTAGGTACTATAAGCTAAGGTTCACAAAGATTAATCAAGCATTAACTACACAACGGATGATCTATCGCAATACTAGATCATTAACAATTAAGATAAGAGACAACCAATCAATATTCAATAATTAAGTTTCATATTCCCTAAGCAAACACACAAGTAAATTAGCCGGACATGGGAAACATGCAAGCATACACACAAGTAATTGAAGACATAATTGAATTAATGAAGTAAAACACTTATCTTGATGTAAGATAGGGTATGGAACCCTAAAATACTATACAAGACAGCCTTGGTTTGATTTAGGTTTTTATTCCAAAAGACTACACACTGAAAACTAAAAAATTCGGATTCTATATACAAGATTACACATGTGACGGCGTCACCCTTTGATTTGTGACGCCCTCGGGTCGCCGTTATTAGGGTTTCGTCTTGGCCACGTTAGTCTTGGGACGGCGCCACCTTATGCTTGTGACGTCGTCCCCTTCAGTCTCTGACGTCGTCTGGATCAAATCAAGGCCGTATGAGTTTGACACCTACTCTTTTAAAACACGAAGCCGTCACTTGTAAATGAGCAATTTGGCTCTTGAGCCGTCACAAAGTTGTCCGGCAGGCGTCGCAGATAAAGCTTGAAGCCGTCACCTTGATTCTAGCACTGAGTGTCTCGAATCTTGACTTTGGCCATTTTCTTCAGATATTCGCGCCTTTTCGTCCGAATAAGTGTCATTCCAACATTTTACCTTCAAGATACCTAAAAAGTGAAAAGGAATGATATTAAGTAATAATGGATACAAAAGTGATCAAATAAAGGCTTAGACGACCCCTCAAAAAGGTACATTTTAAAACCTTATCAAATATCCCTACACTTGGTATTTGCTTGTCCTCAAGCAAATGTGCTTTTAGCCAATCAATTTATAAGTTAGAGGTCATGAAGCATTAGTTTAGAATGATTCACAACACATTAAAGCCCCGCAAAAGTCATAACAAGCACGGAAATTACATACTATCACCTCACATGGGGTGTTTGGATACTCACATCTCTCAGGTGTATATGAAATATAACAAGTTGGAAATGGAAGATAAACACTCAATAACCGGTCCTAGTACATAGATTACCATAGGCTTGAGACTAGATCAAACCTCCATCGCTTTGGCGTAAGAACCTAGGAAAGACTATCCAAGAGGTCTTTTAAAGGGTTGTAATGATAGGCTTACGGTAGGGAAACAAAGGGTTTGGTGGGATAGGCTACTTAGTGGTGGCAAGTCAAAAATCTTTATGTTACAAGCATGCGAAGAGTGGCGTTGCTAAGCCAATACTCGACACTCTAAACTCTAGATAACTGAAATAAACATACATAAATTTAAAGATAGATGTAGGATGGTAGCCCGTATTTTTTTACACTCTATTTTTTCTTTTTCTCTTTTCTATTTTTTCCATTTTTTTCATACACTTTTACTCTACCATCCTCTCGATAACATCAAAATGATGGGGATTTAAGGCACATCCCTACACTTGAGTTTTATTACTCTAACACTAATTTGACCCAAATTGAAAAGATCAAAACACTTGGAGTACATTATTATGCAGATAAAGGGAATTTGAATTTAACGTTCCCTTCCCGTCATCTCATAAATTTAACTTTTCCCATGAGTCCCAATCGTCCCAAAAGCGTGTACAAAGGATATGACTCGACTTAGCAACTTATGCAAGCAACAAGATAATTGAACTAAGGGTTTAGTGTGATAACAATAATGCACTAAAAGTGAGTGCATACAAGGTAGGCTAAGGCGATTTGGGTGTACACTTGGGGTGGGGTGTAAACAATGCTCTTCATTGATATTCGGAAAGGCGAAACATCACGAGAACCGCAAAAGGATAGGCTCGAGGGGTTAACTAGGGTATCGTGTACTAAAGATGAGTACAACGCATAAGGTGTGGGGAATTACTCAACCGATGTGGAAGAAGTAATTATATTACAGGTATCAAACAAGGGTTATCCTAATGCCTCTTATCATTTAGTTATTCCTAACTACACAAGTGTAGTCTTACTAGCGATCTCGGGATGAATCACAAAACAAGTTCTAGAATCTATTATACTACCGGTTCACACTCTAAGCATTAAAGATGAATGCTTTAATTCCTACTAATCTAAGGGTGATCCTCACATTTTGGGTGGAATTTAAGTGGTAAAGGGTTTTTGTGCTAGTCATATAACTTCCTATCCATGAGACACTTTATTAAGACTAATGGCCCACTCCTATATGTCATGAAAAATTGAAAATTTGGTGCAAAAATTACCCTAACCGACATTTTCTCATGGTTTATTATGCAAATGCAATTGGACAAAGCAAATAGTCAAGGATAAGCATAGTTTCAAAGTTCCGTTTATTTTCCTCCCTACACTTAAAACCAACATTGTCCCCAATGTTCCCCGAAAGTATCAAAGTTATGATAATGGAAGGTAATTAAAAGCGAAAGAAACTAATACTCCCCGATTAGCTCGGTAGGATCCGTGTAAAGTAGTGGTTACATCTTTCTTGAAAGAGCGTTTGCGTGAAAACATCCTTCTCATCTTATGTATCTTCTTCTTGGTAAATTAAACTGCACACTTGAAGAAAAACAGACGAAACCTTTGTGTAAAATCGGCGGTAACAATATATATAAAGACTCTACTAAACTAGGATATAATTCTTGTGGAATGGATGTTTCTGAAATTACGGAAAATTAAGACACGAAAAATTCCAAAATTTATAAGTAGCTCGAAAAACGAGAAAAGGTAATCAGTTGTTTTGCTCCTTCCCGACACCGTCGGTTGCGATCTGAAAAAAAGCGGTGCGATTTTACGAAGAAAAACAATTCGGAAAATTTATATCTTTAGAATCTGGAAAAATTTCCCGCAAAGCGTCCATTATGACTCGATACAAGCATTTGACTCGAAAAAACACACATGTATATCTTTTAATTAATTGTAATTCTCATGTTTACGTTTCTTTTGAAAACGTGTAATCCTCCCTACACTTATCCCTTATGTAAAATACCTTTATATGTAATTAAGAGCGAGGTTAAAGACAAAATAAAGCATTTTTACAAATTTAAACATGAGAATAAACAATCAATAAAGATACACGACACAAACAAGCAAACAATTAAGCATGAGTTGCCTCCCACGAAGCGCTTTTCTTTATTTATGAGTCTTGTAGCTAGACTCGAAGCCGTGCCCTACGTGGTCTTGATCTTAGAAGCCCATTCGAGCTCCTTAACCCTTCTCTCATCACGAATATATTGGTAATTCAAGACAAGCGATGTAGTAAACCTTGTTCTTCCAGTCTACTTCAAATGCGGAATGTTGTCCACATCTAAATTATCAATACCCTCAAACTTCTTGTTTTTGTGGGGCATTATATATTTAACATTCTCGGCTCCATTTGAGAACTTGACTATTCCTTCCTCTCGATCATAAACCATCTTAAAATCCTATATAAATGGTCTCCCAAGTATTACATCCCCTAAAAACCCATCAATGATGCCCTTAACTTTTTCCAAAATCATGAAATCACACCTATATGTGAAGTTACCTACGAAGACATGCAATCCTTTAACCCTCCCAACATAGTTACTTGCTTTCCTAGGGCAAAAGGGGTCCCTCATAGGTTCTAGCTTTTTGCTCATGATCCAATTGTAATAAAGCCTAGACATTATATTCATGGGTGCCTTATAGTCAATGTAGGTGTGATCCCTATATAAGTATCCAATCATACACGATATCTTGATGTTTTAGGGTTACCCTTCTAATGCGAGGTTGAAAGGTGGTCTCGGGAAGTTAACTATGTTATAGTGATAGGCGGTTCCTTCCCTTTAGGGTATAGTCGAAATACCTCCTAAGTTCTTCCTCCTCCTTATTATCACCCATAATTTCTAACACCTTATAATCTCCATCTTCTAAGTCATCATCCGAATCACTTGAGGTTGAATCACTATCTAAAGTGTTAGTAGATTCCTTAAGGGCTTCCTCAAGCGTATTTTCAATTATCCTATTTAGTTTCCTAAGCTCTCCAATTTCACTAACAATATGAGCTCGAAGTTGGTTGGCAAAGGCTGGGTCAAGCGGTGGGTACTTGTTTGGTGGTGAAGTGTTGTTTGGCGAATTGTCACCTTTCATGATGAAAAGTGATGGGGTTACGAACAAAGGTCACAAAGAAGGGGGATAGACTATGAGAAAGCTAAAAATTGGAAAAAAAAAAAAGCTTACTTGATAGGAATCAAGCAAGGAAACCTAAGCGGGTGGACTCTAACTAGCTATTCTATTCCTGCAGCGCCGCCAAAAACTTGATAACGCCTACACGCGCGTTCGGGGTCAAAGGAACTTTCTTTTCGTCGAGCAAGTTTTTCAACACCTAGGCGGTGAACCTAATCGTTGAAGTGTAGTATTAGGGTAAGCCACGGGAATTGATATCGTTCTCTAGGGAATAGGAATGCTAGTGAGAAGTTACTACGCTAAGGTTGGGGTTGAGGAAGATTATTTTTATCTTTTTATGTTTTTAGGAAATGGAAAGTCTGAATCTCGGGTATTGGATTTGGGGTTGGTATTTCTACCGATTACTCTACTCGTCTAATTATCTAATCTAAGGTGTATGTAGTCTATGTCTAATTATTGTGTGCTCGTATGATGATTTAAAGATGTGTTTACTTAGGTCTTATTACTCCTTAATTATCTCCTATTGATGGTTGAATTGTCACGTCCTTATTCCTAATCGCGTTGTGTGTCTAAAGTCGTAGGGTATGCGTTTATCCCTAACTCTTTGAAACTACCAAAGTTTATTGCCTACAAAATCTCTAGGATTTATAAACTTAACACTAAGGTACTCTTAGGATGGTTTAGCTTACAATGACTCTAGGTACTATAAGTTAAGGTTCACAAAGATTAATCAAGCATTAACTACACAACGGATGATCTATCGCAATACTAGATTATTAACAATTAAGATAAAGACAACCAATCAATATTCAATAATTAAGTTTCATATTCCTAGCAAACACAAAAGTAAATTAGCGGGACATGGGTAACATGCAAGCATACACACAATTAATTGAAGACATAATTGAATTAATGAAGTAAAACACTTATCTTGATGTAAGATAGGGTATGGAACCCTAAAATACTGTACAAGATAGCCTTGATTCGGTTTAGGTTTTTACTCCAAAAGACTACACACTGAAAACTAAAAAATTCGGATTCTATATATAGGATTACACATGCGACGGCGTCACCCTTTGATTTGTGACGCCGTCGTGTTGCCGTTATTAGGGTTTCGTCTTGGCCACGTTAGTCTTGCGACGGCGTCATCTTATGCTTGTGACGCCGTCCCCTTCAATCTCTGACGTCGTCTGGATCAAATCTAGGCCCTTCGAGTTGCGACGCCCTACTCTTTTAAAACACAAAGCCGTCACTTGTAAATGAGCAATTTAGCTCTTGGCCGTCACAAAACTTGTCCGAGCGGCGTCAGAGATAACACCTGAAGCCGTCACCTTCGGTTCAGCCCTTTGAGTGTCTTGAATCTTGACTTTGCCCATTTTCTTCATATATTCACGCCTTTTCGTCCGAATAAGTGTCATTCCAGAATTTTGCCTTCAAGATACCTAAAAGGTGAAAAGGAACGATATTAAGTAATAACGGATACAAAAATTGATCAAATAAGGGCTTAAAAGACCCCTAAAAAAGGTACATTTTAAAACCTTATCAGATGCACAGATCTCTGACCAAGGAGAGCACAGAGAATACATGATCAACTATATCAAGAGTCAAGGTCATCCCAGTTAGAAGATAACCCAATTAAGGAAGTTGAAGTCAGTTGAGCTTAAAACAGAGTTTGAAAAGGTAATGGATCATGTCAAAAGGTTTATTCCCATGGACTCTGAACTGGAGGCTTCTAAGGTCAAAAGAAAGGGGTTTAATCTTCAATCTGAGGAGGCTAAAAGGCAAAAAGTTGAAGAAGTAGCTGAAGCAAAAAAGGTTGATGATAGGCCTAGCATTGTAAAGCATGAAGAGAAAGCTGAAGCTCAAAAGCCCATCATCAAGTGGACCAGAAAGAAATCCAAAGCTAAGAAGACTAGCAAGAAGGATAAAATTGAGGTCAAGGAGGAAGTGGCTGAATATATGAAAGATAAGGTTGATGAACCTTCCTTAGAAGAATTGACAATGGGGTCCATTCCAGAAGGTCCAATACATCCAGCAAAGATAGCCAAGATCCAGATTATCAAAACTGGAAAGAAAGGTGCTTATCAGGTAGTTAGGGAAGATTATACTGACATTGTATATATCAATTTTCCTGGTCTGTTAAGTGATTTATCCAGGGATGATTCGAAGACTTTGTACACATTGATGATGGAGAAGCATGGTGATCAAAAACCTAGAGGAGTTTGAAAGAGTCCTTTAGGGAGATACTAAAAAATGTTTGAGCTACCTGATGCAGCCACTGAGATGTGGGCGAGCAAGTCAAGAACAAATAATCGGATGGAGTACTTCCATACATGTCGAGTTCATTGTTTGGAGTTAGAAAATCGATTGTTTATATGGTATGAGTGGACTATCCACTTTCAAGTAAGACTTGCGAGGACATGCTTGATAAAAAGTTGTTAGGTGAAGTAAAAGATAATGCATATTATCATCTTTTGAAATTATTTGAATCAAAAGCTCAATAGAAATAAAATTTAAAACTGTTTGAAAGAATTTTCTTAAGCTATTGAGTATTATGTTTATATGTTGATAAATGTATAAATGGATTTTGAGGGTTTCACTTGGTGAAAGTGTTTTGCACTATCACAACTAATGATTATCGAGTTCACCATGTCTAACCCACACAAGCTGACTAATCAATGAGCAAATGGCTCTGGTAAAGATAAATCAAATCCGTTTATGGTTGACAATTTGCCAAAAATTATATGGTGCTCAACTCACCATATCCGAGTAGATGAAGAGTTGGTTAGCCACAAGTTCATGGCTTGTGGTAAAGGCGATGGGAAACCATGACTAGTCCAAAAGGTACAACTTTTGGTAAAGACTAATTAAATCTGTTGATAGCTGTTGGTTTCTTTGAAAATCGGATGGTTATCAATGTACCATGGTCTTATACACCAAAACATTGGCTACTCCAATAGTAATGGCTAATTGGTAAAGAGACATCAAATCCATTAAAATTTTCTATGATTCACCTCTCACATGAGTTAACACACTGGATGTGATGAGAATAGTATGAAACTTTTATGATTTGATGTACATATAATCCACAGATGCAATAAAGAGAATGGAGTCTTTGATAAGTTGTTGATATGATGTTGCCGGAACAAATAATAAAGACAACTTCAAGATGCAACTCAAAGATAATTCTAAGATTCTCAAGAAAGACAAAAGAACTTGAAGTTCACAAGTGAAGATCAAGTTAGGGGAGGATTGTAGGGAATTATATTTTGTAAAACAGATTTAGGTTTGTTTAAGTCTGTTTAAGATTAATTCTGGTAGTGTTAGTGGTTAAGTCTGGTTAGCCAGAATTAAGTCTCTTAGTGGTTAAGTCTACCAATACTAATGTAGTTAAGTCTGGCAGAACTAATAGTTGATAGTTAAGTCTGTTTATGATAAAAACAGAATAGTTGTTAGAGTTATATTAGGAATAGATATGTACGCGTAGAGATATCTTAGGGAGAGATATCTTTACCCTTCTACAAGTCTTGTAGTCAATTAGAGTTTCCTTAGTGTATAAAAAGATCCCTAAGGTATTAGGTTAAAGGTACGAGTTGTAAGCCTTAACCTTTGAGCAAAGTAATTAATAGAAAATACGAAGTTAGTTTATTCTTGTGTTCTTCCTACTTTGTGTGTTAAGATTTGGCATTAACACATCAACATCTTGTTAAGAGTTCTTCACATAATAAATTTGTATTTATTCAAGTTTATTATAAGTCATTCAAGCTACTTAAATCCATAAACTTTTGGACCTACATCTTTGCTCCCGTTAGCAGGTTAAGACCAATGAACATCACCTCTCTAAGGCGAAAAGAATCCTCGATACGTAAAGAGAACCATTAATTTAGGAATACGTATCCGAAGGCATCGGTTTCAACTAATAGCCTTTTGAGATCGCGATACTTGAGTTGTAGATACATGCAAAAGTACCTCACGGAGATCTACAATTCCTTGGTGACAAATTGGTGTCCTGGCAATCGAAGATGCAAGATTGCAGATCGCTATCATCAACATAAGCAAAATATGTAGCCATGTTTGCATGTTGTGCTCAAGTCATATGGATGAGAACACAGCTCATGGACTATGGTTACATGTTTGACAAGATTCTGATGTACTACGAATCCAAAAGCGTAATTAGAATCTCATGCAACATGGTTCAACATTAAAAGTCAAATCACATTGCTCTTCATTACCATTTCATAGAGGAGCATGTTGAAAAAGGAACAGTTGAATTATACTTTGTAGGTACAGAACACCAATTGGCGGACTTATTCACCAAAGCCTTCCTACCCGCAAGATTTGCTGACTTAGTTCATCAAATTGTTATGCGGTGTTTGACTCTAGAGAAATTAGAAATTTTTTTACCTAAATGTTAAAAAAGTCAAACACCAAAACTAATTTTGCAAATATTTATTCAATAACAAAATACAAAATTATAAAATAAAAACAAATAATAAAAAATAAAAATCCAAAAATATTTCTTCTTTTATTTTTTAAGAAAAATATTCATGTGTTGAGGGGAGAAGTCGGAAAATGTCTTAAAATTAAATGGTGTACTTGCATATTCTCAAAAGATGTTGATTTAAAAAAAGCGTGTTGGTTTATTATCCTCGTAATACCCTCCTTGGTCTAAAAGTGTTTTTTTAAATGTTCAAAACAAATTTAATCATAAGTCGAGGGGTGTATTAAACTTATTGTGAAAGTATATCGTCATATAGTATCACTAAGTGTGTAATTGTTTATCATTAAGGGACCAAAACTTTCATTATTTTAAACTTCAAAATTTTAACGAAACAAAAATCATTAGCATTCAATACTAACATTTATTGCATTTATACCTCACCAAACAAGATCAATGATCCATAATCAACCTTCAAATCCGTGTGTATTTTCAAAAATCTGTAAGTGTTAATATGCATCCAACAGTTAGATTTTTCAGAAATGAGAATTTTAGACCTAGGGTTTATATGATTTGGGGTTTTATGATTCATGGTGTAATTAGTGATTTAATTTGTGGGTTTTGTCAAAATTGTATGTATAAATGATTGCTAAACTCTAATTATATCCGAAACATTAATTGATTGAGTTTGAAAATTGGGTTCATACATTTAAATTGGGAATTCTTGATAGAGTGTGTTTTATCCTAATTAATTGAGTCAGAAAGTGCTCAAATATGTTGTGAAACATATTATAAACATTTATTCATAATCGTAAACTAATTTGAACCAACTTTGATAATTAGGGTTTATCAAAAACATTTTTCATAAACCCTAAAATCCCTAAAATCTGATTCTCCCCTTTGGCGATTTCCGATTTCTAAACCCTAAAATCCGATCCGATTATGGCCTATCTTCATTATGTTTGCTTTGAATCTGTTTTAATTAAGCATTCCATTAGTGTTATGTTTTAATTCAATCAGGGTCTTACGATTAAAGTGTTTGGTAGGGTTTAGTTTCTATCAATTTTTTAGGGTTTTGTGGATGCCTTTTATTGTTCTCATCCCGATCATCATGAGGAGTTTGGATAGCTTGTTCTTTGTGTGTTAATCACATGCCTTAACACAGTTAAGGCTCTCGTTTCTTGAAGTAGCGTGGATCTTCTTTGTTATCGAGTTTTCTCACAAGTTTTTTTCTAAGGGTTTCGTTTATTGCTTCGTCTCGTTTCATGGATAAAGGAGGTAACGTTAAGGTTGATTTGGATGTGTTGAATGCAAGGATGTAACGATTGAAAGCAGTGAATCCGCTAATGATCTGCTCTAAGCATAAGTTGGCCACTAGGGTTTTGCGAAACCCTAATCGAAGAATGATGATCCGAGCATGCGATCGGTTCTTGGGACAAATCGGTTGATGTTAATGTGTCAAAAGGTCATTGGTGGGGCGGTTCCCTCTTTGGTATGGGTGAGGGAAGCGTTGGTCCATCTACAAACCTAATCGGAAGAATACTAGTGACTCGGATACCCTTTTTAGACTACTGATATGACCGGTGATCCTATGCCAATATGTTTTGAATTTCCTCACTGAGGAAGTTAATCGTTAGCTAGTGGTGGTGCACCTGTTGGGACCAATTTTTTTAATGTCTCTAAGATTGTTGGTTCGTCTTAGGGTACAATTGGAAATAGTAAGTCGTCTTATGATTACCCCGTTGTGGCGGAGGTTACAAATGAGCTTAATCTACCTAATGGTGATGGGGTAAGTGTGGCTAGCAATGCTGGGAGGTTCAAGGTTGTTGTGAATAGTACTTCGAGCCCTATCGTTCAATCGTATGCAGTAACTCAACCTATAACTCATGTTGGAGTTACTATTGGATCACAATCTATGCCTAATACGGGTACTCAGTCTACTCCTTCCAAAGGTAAATCAAATTTTTGTACTCTTAAAGTTGATAATATATTTAATGGTGTTGGTGTGTCTATTCCTCGTAAGGTGGTTGAAACAATTAGCACAAAATTTGATAACACCTTGTATGGATACTTCATTGGTAAGCGTATTGCATTCTGGTTGTTGAATATTTTGTTCGTAACAATGGGCTAAGTATGGTCTAAAATCTATTATGATGAATGCAAAGGTTTCTTCTTTTTAAGTTTGATTCTCGGGTTGGTTTGGAGGCTATTTTAGAAGGAGGTATGTGGATGATAAGAAACAACCCTATTATTTTTAAAAGTGGACCATGAATACAACTTTAACGAAGAGGAATTAACCCGTATCGAGTTATGGGTTAAACTTCACGATGTCCCACTTGCATGTATTTTCTAAGGATGGTATTAGTATCATTGCAACACATATTGGTAAGCCTATTATGCTTGATTCCTATACTAGCTCTATGTGTATTGATTCTTGGGGTAGGAGTAGTTTTGCTCGTTGTTTAATTGAAATTAATTCTAATGCCCTACAAAGGAATCCATTACTTTGGGTCCCTTATGTTCATAGACTTGGATTTTTTCTCGAAACTATTAGGGTGGAATATGAGCGGAAACCGCCAAGGTGCAATGTTTGTTTGATTTTGGCCATTCTATTGATACTTGTCCTAAGAAAGTTGTGACTACACGGTTGTGGAGGAAAATAATGACGGGTTTCAACAAGTGGGTAAAAAGGGTAAAACTAAAAAGGGTGCTAAGCATAAGAAAACTGGGAATCTGTTTAATGGGATTCCAGTCAATACAAATATGTATTATAGACCTAAAGCTATTACCAATCCTTCTACTAGCACACCTCTCGAGGAAGCTATTACCGATTCTGGCCATCCCACAACCCGGTAGGTGCTTCTACTTCAAATAACAAGTCTAAAGCTAATGACGATAGCCAACCTACCCATAATGTTACTAATAGTAATAGCCATCCTACACCTAAGGTAACTTCTCCAAATTTGGCTGTTAATGTGACTACATCTAACCCGTTTGATTCTTTGGCTTTTGATGATGGTGTTGATGAAAATAAGGAGTTTCCGATGATGACGAGGTTGAAAACATATTTGATGAATCAGGTAATTTGTTTAATAAACTGGGGGCAACCAATTCCGCTTTGAATGTTCCTGATGTTTAATGTCGCCTCTTGGAATATAAGGCGTTTGAACCACTCCCCTAAACAAAAAGAGGTTAGACAGTGATAACATCAAATAGTCCTAAATATTAAGTGTCAATCACTCCCCTACGATAAGCATTAGCTTTTTGTCTTTCTTTACTTTCAATTCATGTATTCCATAATGTTAAACATTGAATCGATTGTTATAGTTAATATGAGCTAAGCACCTCTGCATGCCAGCCTAGTTATGATTACTTAATTGTTTTGTTTGCGTTTACATTGCTTCCGTATAATTATTTCTAAGTGTATGCATGCATAGTTTGTTGGTAGCTACCCTTGTTTGGTAGTTTTGAATGGCGGTAGTGGCTAGTTACTTAGGAGATATGACCAACTTACCTAAGTAAGTAGACTAATATGGGAAGGGTAGATATGACCAATGGACGACCACTTCCTTGTGCGATTTGACCAATGATCACCCACCATTTGGATGAACTTAAGAAGTAGGGGTGAGTGTTTAAGATCTATCGCCCGGGCACTCACTATTATGAATCTAGCATGTAAGCGGTACTTAATGACTTGGCTTAGGGACTAAGAACAAGCTGGACTTATAATGGTCACTTTGATTTCTCAGTGGGACCCTTTGTTGATAGGTTATGATAAAGCCGACCAAATGTTGTCCTAGCGACTTTGACCCCACTTGAAGTAATTGGAAGTAATTAGACATAAACACTACTAATTAAGATGAGTAACTAGGTTAGCACCCCTCTCCTCTATTGATCACAACCATCGCCTTTATTTGCTTTAGTAGTTAATTATATCAAAATCATATTAAAATTTGTGACACCTAGACTTAGATTAAATCCGCATACATAGCTCTTGGGATGACCTCAGTTTTACCGAATACTACACTAAACACGACCGGATACACTGCTCGTTAGTGCATTAGGGTAGACCATAGGTATAACGAGTAATTATAAATATTAAACTCTGGTCAGTAAAACATGCATCAAGTTTTTGGCGCCACTGCCGAGTAGTTATATTAGGATTTTTATTTAAGTCTTTATTTTATTCTGATATTATGTCTCTCACCATGAATGATTATCTCACCCCCTCTAAAGTTAAATAGGGAATCACTATTCTAGCTCTTGAAGAAAATGTAAAATTCGAGTTATGGGGACTATGCTGGAAGAACTAAAAATATGCTGCTTTTATGGAAACAAGGATGAAGAATCATACGAACACATCGCTAAAGTATGTGAAATCGCCAATTTTTTCCACGCACCTGACGTCTCCATAGACCATATTATGATGAGAGCATTTCCTTTTACCCTTAAGGGAAGAGCTAGAGATTGGCTGAAGAAACTACCTTCTAGATCTATCACAACATGGAGTGCATTCAAAAAGCCTTTCTTATAGAATACCGAACCCTGCAAAATCCTCCAAAGAAGTTGATGAAATTAGAAGGTTCTACCAATTCAATGATGAACCGCTATTTACAACTTGGGAAAGATTCAACGAAGCCATCCTCAAATGCCACGAGCATAAACTTAGCAAACATGAGAAGCGCAAATATTTTACAACGGGTGAATATCCAAACTCGGCAATTGTTAGACTCAAAGAACCTATCCTTTTAATGATCACGATAAAGGATGGACTAGAGTTGAGGAGGTAGCCTCCACTCTTCATCTTGGAATGAAGACCCAATCGAGCTACAATCAATAATCAAAAATTTGGAGGAGTTTGAAGTAGATATGCAATCCCTTACTGAAGAAATAAAAATGGTTAAACACAAGTTCGATAAACCAGTTGAACGAAGAGTGACGGATCTCGAAAGGGCTATAAAAAAGCTTGTGAGGGAATCTAGCAGAAAGCAAGAAGAAAGTGAAAAATTGGTATGGAACATCAAGAAAGATTACGACCATGTGCTAAGAACTCGGCATTGCTATAAGAAGATTAGAGAATTAGGTCGGAGCTCGCGAGAATCTGTCGAATGAGAGATGAAGGGAACTTCCTAGCACAAGTGAACCAAATCCTTGGGATCTAGATCATGCCATAACAACCCGAAGCGGATTAAACTATAAGGAACGACTTATCCTTCAAGCTCGAATGTTCAGAATGAAGATATACCTCAAAATAGCAACAAGGAAGCAGAGGACACTCGACCAACTATGGAAAAAGTTCGTCCTCGTTCCTCCAATACCATTTTCGGGAAGAATTAAGAAGGAGCAAGATTGAGTGCAATTTCGAAATTCATGGAAAAATCACAACAAATCGAGATTAACATTCCTCTTGTTGAAGCTCTTGAGCAAATGCCCAAATATGCTAAATTCATGAAGGACCTCCTCACTCATAAAAGACTTTACGATCGGACGCGGTCGAATGAGCCCATCCTCCGGCCTATCATTTTACCTTGAATCGAGATGTTACGCTCTACTAAAAGACATGCCTCTCAAAGAAGAAGATCATGTGAGCTTCACTTTGCCTTGCACCATCGGAGTATCATGTTCGATAAAGCCCTTGCCGATTTAGGGGCAAGCATTAGCCTATGCCATTCTCGCTTTACTCACGTCTGGAATTGGGGACCTAAAACCAACTATAATGTGCGGTGAGCTAGCGAGATAAAACAACTCAATATCCTAAAGGAATTCTTGAGAATGTCCTTGTCAAGATTGATAAATTTGTCTTCCCGTCGACTTTGTGGTCCTTGAAATGAAAGAGGATGATGTCCCCATTTTACTTAGGAGGCCCTTTCTTGCCACAACATGCTATGATTGATGTATTTAACAAGAAGATCTCTTTGAAATTGGAAATAATAAGACTACCTTGATCTAGAAAAATCAATGAGATACGCTTCTTTCATGGCGACAACCTTGACGATATCGACCTTATCGAAGTTAATGCTCGAAACATGATCGGGAATGTTATCACCGACCCTTTGAAATCATTTAAATTTGAAGATAATGATGGCATGTATAATGAAGAAGATGAATTGGAAGAAGACGCTATAAACAACCAAACATTACATTCGTGAAACACCCCGGAAAAAGCTGACACTACTCCCAAACTCAAAGAGCTCCCTTCTCATTTAGAATATGCATTTATTAATGATGATCCTAATTTTCCTGTGGTGATTTCTTCTTTGTTATCTGACGAGGAAAAGAAGTTGCTATTACAGGTTTTACGCAAGCACAAAGGAGCTATTGCATGGAAAGTTTCTGACATAAAAGGGATCAACCCTTCATACTATTCTCACAAGATACTGATGGAAGATGATTTCAAACCGGTGAGTACGACCACAAAGAAAATTAAACCCAAAAGTTCAAGATGTGGTAAAGGCGAAATCATTAAACTCCGGATGCGGGTCTAATTTATGCTATTTACGATAGTTCTTGGGTTAGTCCTATTCATGTTGTGCCAAAGAAAGGAGGAATGTCCGTGGTCACTAATGAAGATAACGAGTTGATACCTACTAGAGCAGTTCTTGGTTGAAGGTGTGCATCAATTACGAAAATTAAATAACATAATGCGGAAGGATCACTTTCCTTCCATTTATCGATCGGATGTTGAAAGGCTCTACGGACATGAGTATTATTGTTTCCTTGATGGATTTTCGGGATATTTTCAAATTCCAATCGCCGGAGGATCAAGAAAAGACTACTTTCACACCCCTTACGGAACATTAAACTACGAAGAATGCCTTTTGGACTATCTGCGCCCGCCACATTCAGCGGTACATGTGACAATATTCTCGAGATATGTGCCAAGATTTTATGGAAGTATTCATGGAGGATTTCTCGATCTTGGTAACTCTTTTTCATCTTGTCTTAATAATTTATCTAAAATGCTTGCTAGATGTGAAGAAACCAACCTTGTCCTTAAGCGGGAGAAATGTCATTTCATGGTAAAATAAGGGATTGTTTTGGGGCATAAAATTTCATAGGCAGGGATCGAAGTTGATAAAGCTAAGGTTGGCGTTATTTCTTGACTCCTTATCTAACTAATCTAAAGGGAATTAGGAGTTTTCTTGGGCACTGGGTTTATAGAAGATTTATAAAATACTTTTCCAAAGCGCTAAACCTATGACCCAACTTCTCATGAAGGATACAAAATTTGACTTTAATGATGAGTGCAAAGAGCTTTTGATATTTTAAAAGAAAAATTGACTCGCCCTGTTATTATTGCTCTGATTGGGGCAACGATTTTGAACTTATGTGCGATGCCGGTGATTATGCGATGGGAGTGTTTTAGGACAAAGGGTGGACAAAAATTCAAACCCATTTATTATGCTAGTAAAACCTTAAATGAGGCACAAGAACATTACGAGCACCGAGAGGAACTCCGTGTTGTGGTTTATGCCTTTGATAAATTTAGATCTTATTTAGTAATGTCAAAAACTATTGTCTACACCGACCATTCTGTTTTGAAGTACTTGTTCAATAAACGGGATGCCAAACCAAGATTGATAAGACGGGTCTTTTGCTACAAGAATTTAAAATTGAAATCAAAGATAAGAAATGGGCGAAAACTTAGAAGTCGATCACCACTCTCGGCTAGAAAACCCGATCTTGAAGAACTTGACATAGAAACTATTCTTGATTCCTTCCACGATGAGCGTCTTATGGCGTGAGAATTAAAGATCCTAGTCCCAACCATGGTATGCGGTTTATTAATTACCTCACGGCGGTGTTACCTAGCAACAAAACTTATGATTAAAAGAAAAGTTCTTCTCGGATCTTAAATATTACGGGATGATCCTTTCCTATTTAAATCATGCCGGATGGTATTATTCGAGATGTGTTTTGGAAATGAGCGGAATCTGATTCTCGAATCTTGTCACAACGGACTGCTAGAGGACATTACGAGGCCGATACTCTTGCTCGAAAGATTTATGAGGCGGATTCTTTTGGCCTAGCATTTTCAAGGATGCCATAAAACATGTGAGAGATTGTGATGCTTGTCAAAGGCGGGAACATCTCTTCTCGAAATCGGATGCATCTTAACAATATTATGGTATGTGAAGTATTTGATGTTTGGGGATTGATTTTATGGGACCCTTCACCCCATCAAAATGAAAGTTATATCCTAGTAGTTGTCGATTATGTTTCAAAGTGGGCGGTGAAGCTCTTCAAACTTGTGATGCTAGAAGTGTCATTGGATTTTGAAAAGATTATTCTCCGGTTTGGGATCCCTAAGACCATCATAAGTGATCGAGGGGCGCACTTTTGTAATGCTATTATGGAGAAAGTTCTCAGCAGATATGTGGTAATCCACGGATGTCTAAACCTTACCATCCCAAGCTAATGGGCAAGCAAAAACACCAATAAGGCACTCAAGAGAATTTTAGAGAAGTCCGTCGGCGATAATGAAGCGATGGTCCGACAAACTTGAAGCTTTATGGGCATTCGAGCGACTTTCAAAACTCCTATTGGAAGCACCCTTTTAAGATCGTTTACGAAAAGCTTGTCATCTTCCGTGGAATTGGAACATAAAGCATATTGGGCTCTCAAAATCTAATCTAGAGCGAGATGTGATCAAGGAACGCCGATTTTCCCAAATAAATCGCTTAGGCGAATTACGGACGACATACGATCATGCCAAATCATACAAAGACAGGACCAAAAGATGGCATGACAAGCGAATTAAGGATAAAAAATTTGAAGTAGGAAAAGAGGTACTTGTTTTCAACTCAAGACTCAAATTATTCCACGGAAAATGAGATCTCGTTGGGTTGGCCCCTACACAGTAAGTAAGGTATTCCCTTATGGACTATTGAGGTTCATAATAAGGAAGGAGAATTTTTCAAAGTGAATGGGCACCTAGCAAAATTTATTATGGACATGATGTTAGTAAGCTTTGGGAGATGAGTTCTTGACCTGCATAAATCCACAGGCTCGAGTCTAACAAAGACTCGTAAATAAAGAAAAGTGCTCTTTCGGAGACAACCCAAATTATCCCTTTCATTCGTTCTATTGGGTTTTGTGATTTTAACCATTTTGTGGGAAGCGAAGAAAAATTGTTCTTTGCATCATCTTGATCCAACAAGAGTTACTGGTAACTCACTATCTTCAGTTATCTTAATGAGGCCTTTGTGCGTGAGAACTAGTCGAAGCATTACCAATTACGGCACCCCAACTATGGTTACGCGTAGCCACACCCCTATCGGTTTTGCTTAATTACAGGCGTAACTCCTTATGGAGTTCTGGCCTTAACTTCCTCCTGTAACACCTCTTTCATTATAAACACAATAACCTTGTATTAGTTTTCAAATGAACTTTGTGGGACACCAAGTGGTTTTGCTTAATTACAGCGTAACTCCTTATGTAAGCCCTCACGAGACTACACTCGTCCACTTGGGACACCAAGTGGTTTAAAAAGCTTGTTGCATCGCTAAATGCAATCGTGATTCCTCACAGTGAGTTAGATTTCTTTTCATTTTCTCTTTTCTTTTTAGAATTATGCTTGTCGGTAGTGTGATTTCGGGATTGAAGTTTGCTCGTGGATTCTTATGCGAAGGCACGACTCTTTTCGTGGGCCTTCTTTCTTTTGGAGCAAATTTCGGGAAGTTCTCGCTCTAATTATACTTTTCTCTTCACCTTTATTTAACGCTTAGTACAAAGGGACTTTGTACAATTCAAGTGGGGGACGGAGTAGAATTGTCTCTTGAACTTTCTTGCCTCGTTTTTCTAGTTTATTTTGAAAAATTATGCCATTTTTAAAATTTTGACATGTTTTTCTTAACCTAACTAGATTAGACCTTAGCCGAGCACATTGTAACCCTTGTTATATGGTGAGATTAGCCTTATCCATTTCCAAATTTTACCCCAAATCCACCAAATTATGAGTGTGCCGGTAGCTTGTAAACTTTAGAACTTGGCCTTTACACCATTTAGAGACCATAGACGAGGTATGTTGAGTTAGCTCGATGTATTTGGACTTTCAGTTTAAGAAGGCAGTATTATAGGATTATCACCCAAATAGCCTATCATTGTGTGTCTATCAATTAGTCACCTCGACTTCTCGACCCCCATGTTAAACCCTTTGTTGCACTCACCTTTAATACAAGATACCCCTAGATACACCCTTCTGAGCCATTCCTTTCATTGTTGTTCACCCAACTTATTGTTTCGATACAGCATTACACCTTAGCCTACCCTGTAGTCTACATTTGTAATTGGGAAGTCATCATTTGCTTAAGTTCAAGGTTCAAGTGGAAAGGTTCGGGAATCAGGCTCTCGTCGATGGCATATCCTTAAAGGTCATTAAAGACCCCCCAAATTCTCATATTGTTCTTCTCAAGTGGGGTGATGTTATGTGTAGTTATTTTGTTATGTTGAAAAAAAAATGATTCAAAAAAAAAATTATAATTTTTGTTATCTAGTGATTGTAAAAAGTGCGATGTTATAAGCACTATTTTTATGAGCTTAATATAGATTTAGTATCGAGGAGGCCACCTCGGTCACATTTGAAGAATGAAGCTGGAAGTTTGCCCATCATGACGTCCTCTAATGGTACATCTACCTGATTATATCATGATCCGGATTCTTGACTTGAAACTTGAACTTTGGGTGACGGTGAAGTGGTGATGACTTAGTTGTAGATTTAGACTATTTGCTTGATTTTGTTTTACACCAATTTTATCCCGTGTCTTATCCTACCCTTAGTCATGAAGCGTGTCTAGGTGATGCAATGAGCAATCTTTGGTGTCTTGGCCATGGATTTGGTCATGTATCATTGATTTTGTCCACTTCGTACAGTGACATGTTAGTAATGACAAATCACCATAACCTTTTCTTGTCTACCCATATTGCCTTGAGAATTGTTTAGTCCTTAACTCTAGTGGTGGAGATTTGTGTAACCGCCAAGCTTATGATAGAATACATGCTATGGTTGTGCAATGAGTGACCACCCGAAATTGACACTTATAATAGTTGAGAGATTTGAGTGTTTTGTTTCCATTTCGTGAGGTGTTCGGCTTTATTTTATTCTAGCATAAAGGATTTGTAAACTTATATTTTCGGTAATGGGAGATATCTTTTAGGAATCTTTCTAATAAGGTCTACTTGAGGCAAGTAGAGTTCAGTGGGGGATATTTGATAACATCAAATAGTCACGAATATTAAGTGTCAATTTCCTCCGATAATGCCCGTATTTTATGTTGGGTCCAATAAATTGACCCAATCACCCCGAACAAGATTTGAAAATAAAATAGCCTAACTCACTAAATAAATAGTGAGTGACTCACTGATAAAGAAATCGGTGAGTGTTGTTTAGTGCTCTTTACTTCGATACGGTGTCGATAAGTAAAATATATGAGCTACAAACAACACCGGTGACACCGAGATTTGACAAATGTCTCATTGATCACGAATACACTATCTCTACATATGGTAAAAAATATGGGTGGGAACTTCAGAGAAGAAGTCAAACAAGTACAAGACATTACCAAAGAAGTGAGAATATTAGTTATGACAACTTGATAGAATGGTTGGTGTTTTTCAAAGAGGAAGATGAAGATGGACCACATGATGGGCGACATCTCACCTACCACCACATGTCTTTGTATCTTTTCCTATATATGTCTTTAATTGTAATAGAGATAGGCATGCATTCCTAAACAAACACAATACATAGTATTAGTTGATAGGATCATCCTCTCATTGAAACACAAGCATAGCTTGGATCAATGAGAGTTTATTTATCATTGATGGGATAATATCTGAAATTATCCAGTAAAAGTTGAGGATGTTATCATGTAGTCTATTTGGTATTGAGAAATCTTGTAACTATTGTTATTCAATATTAATGAATTTATTCTTTATTATATCAAGATTTACTCAATTATTTGGACCAACAAGTGGTATCGGGCGGGTGGATTTTCTCTAATCCGGATCCGTTCATGATACTGAGAACATTACGAGCTATGTCAATATTAGTGTGAAAAGCTTCAAAAGTTGCTCTTGTTGTTGCAACTTTTGAGAAAACACTGTGATATTGATGAGAATAACAAAATACCACATAAATACCATCGATTGAAATAATCGGTCAAAACTAACACTTACCCGCTTGTTCGTATCTTATCCAAAACACACACACAAAAACACCACTATAATCGATCATCACCACATCCAAAAATATCATTAATCCTCTCACAAAAGAACATCACCTCACTAAATCTGCTCAGATAAAAAAACGTCCACCACTATAATAAAAAAACATCACTCTCGAACAAAATCACCTCCCATAAAATCTTATCGTCATTCTTATCCATCAACAAACCCGATTCAATCTATCCATAAACAAAAAACTCACATGAAACCATCAAACCGCAACATATTACCCTCGAATATGTTCTTGTAATCGTACTCGAGCAAAAAATCGCGACAAGCTTTTTCCAACAAAGTCAACTCGATTGTAGCGGGTATGATTATCTAATTAAAAATGGAGATATGGTTTGTTAAGCTTTTGGATGGGTAAAGAACAAGCATCAAGTGAGCAGTGAGGTTGTGATTATGGTGGGTATGAGGTATTTGATTAGGGAGTTTAAAATGGGTCGTTTGTTGATTGGGGTAGTTGTGTGATTTAAGAGAATGCAGGCTTCGAGTAAACAAATGGTTTGCTCAGTTTTTAAGCCGAGAAGGTTGGGATTAAGGCCGTTGGGAATATAGTTGGTGTATCGGTGTTCTTAAATGAACACAAGTGTGGTGTTTGAATCGAGGATAGGCGGGTTAGAGTTAGCGTGATAGCAATCGAGGTTGTGATAAGCTTTGGGCAGCGATTTTGTATACCTTAAAAATGCTTGAAAAGTTTCTAATGAGACTACGACCACATCCAACATCGGTGCCCTACCCTTAGTATAGTCGAATGATGGAATTGAATGTCGAGTGAGGTGTCTCGAACCGGAAAAAGGTCGTCAGCATAAAATTCATAAAGACATCATGGGTGGTAAAAGTATTAAGGAAAAGAGTGACTCGAGAAATGAATGGATCAGAAATAGGGTGGCTAAGATTATCGGTGAATGTATCCAAGATCCTAGGATATCGGTCTTAATGAAATAAAGGTCGAGTGGGTCTCAAGGTATATTAAGTAGAATGCTTTCGTGGTTTGGGATATTTGTGGGAGTGTATCGGTGGATAAACAAAACTTACTCTCACTCACTAAAACCATCACGAGTCGCTCAATCGACAACTATAACTTTCAATCACGGCCGACTCCTTGAAACAAAACACCCTACACTCTAAACCAAGACTCGGTGAATCGAGTAGCTTTTGAAACCAATGGTCACCAATGAGTATCAAAGGGTGATGAAGACAAGTGTTGAGAATGGGATATATGAGTGCTCGGTGAGCACGAATGTGGTGTGAAGCTTTATCTGTGATGACAATAAAATCGAGATTGTGGTAAAACTCAAGGGGTGAGAAGTGCTACTAGGTCTAATATAATCGGTGGTGGTCATCGATTGGGTTGTAAACCAATTGCATAAGCGGAAATGCGGTGGGACCATAACACCCAAGTCCAAAACCAAGTCCTTGAAACCCGAGCCTGAGCTCTTGGTGACTAAACCCAGTCATCGAAAAATTGAGAACCAAGTCACGACAACCACAACCACTACAACTCGATAACCATTTCAACTAACCCAGTCAAAGAAGCTTGTATGAGCACGAAAAACCAAACCATAACCACGATTACCTTAGTCACTTAAATGCTAGAACCTAAAAAATTAGTAGGTTCGTAAGATAAGTTTTGTCTTTGGGAGGCGATAAATTTTAGCTAATGCATTCTCGATAATTGCATACCTCGGACTAAAGGTCGGTAAACATGAAGCCCCACGTCCCAATTTGGGTTAGGCGATGGTTGTGTTACGGTGTTGATAAGTTAAATTTATCGGGATGTATTTGTACAAGTGTATATGTGTTGTAATACCAAGTCAAGTGACAAAGAAAATGGACACTAATGTATCAAAATTGAACCGGGTCCTTTAACTTGAGTGATTAAAATGTCCTTGAGGAATTGCAAAGAAAGGACAGCGATGTATCTAAAATGAACGGGTCCTCTTAGCATCAAAGTGAACCCATGGTCATTGAACCTAGTCATTGGTCACTAAACCTCCTCACTAAACCCCACGAGCACATCAAAGTGAGCGAGGTCATGAATACCGAACATGGTCATGACCATTGAACCATGTTATTGATACCTCATTCACTAAACCCCACTTCATCGAACCTCTTGAAGGGGTCATTGAACCTAGTCATTGAGTTCTTGAGACCCCGGTCCACTGAACAACTGAACCCTAGGCGAACCCTCGATCTACACCTTTTCAATCACTAGCTTTAGGCTATTTGTATATTCAAATAGGGAGACATTAGGTCCAATAAATTGACCCAATCACCTTGAACAAGATTTGAAAATAAACTAGCCTAACTCACTAAATAAATAGTGAGTGATTCACTCATAAAGAAATCATTGAGTGTTGTTTAGTGCTCTTTACTTACGATACGGTGTCGATGAAGTAAAATATATAAGCTACAACAACACCGGTGACACTGATTTGACAAATGTCTCGTGATCCCGAAGACACTATCTCTACATACTGATGAAAAATATGGGTGGGAACTTCCAAGAGAAGAAATCAAACAAGTACAAGACATTACCAAAGAAGTGAGAATATTAGTTATGACAACTTGAAAAGAATGGTTGGTCTTTTCCAAAATAGGAAGATGAAGATGGACCACATGATGGATGACATCTCACTACCACCATGTCTTTGTATCTTTTCCTATATCGTCTTTAATTATAATAGAGATAGATATGCATTCCTAAACAAACATAATACATAGTATTAGTTGATATGATCATCCTCTCATTGAAACATAAGCATAGCTTGGATCGATGAGTTTATTATCATTCAATGGGGATAATATCACAAATTATCCCGTAAAAAGTTGAGGATGTTATCATGTAGTCTATTTGGTATTGAGAAATCTTGTAACTATTGTTATTCATTATTAATGAATTTATTCTTTATTATATCAAGATTTACTCAATTATTGGACCAACATTTTATATCATTTAAATGGATTTACGCTTGTTTTCCTCTATATTTCACTTTCAGGTAAAATACGAGCATTGGAGCTAAAAAGACGCGGATTTGGAGAGTTTATTGAAGATTTATCATAGTATGCTCACTTTAATGAAGTTCTGGCGTAACTCCTCTCATATTACGCCATAATTAAAGCGTGGCTCGAAAAACCAACTCAGCGAGAAGATTATGGCGTTACTACTTCCAAAGATTACGGACGTAACCAACTAGGTCAAATGAGGTCTGCATGGCTGCAAGCTCTGCGTAAATATTGCATCAATTACGGCGTAACCAAGATTTATTGAAAATCACGGCATAACTCCTTCCATAGTTCGCCCGTGTACAGTGGTTTAGTGTAAAATACGAAGAATTGGATGTTACGGCGTAACTCCTATAATTAATTCTGTAGTAACGGATCGGCCTATAAATACTTCGATTTCGGCATTTCAAATCATCCCATTTCATGCGAGAACACAAAGTGAGCGTGAGTGAAGTCGAAGCGGATCTTAGAAAAGCATATGGAGCTATCTCGATGGAGAAATCACTCCCTACTATAAGCATCGACTTTTATCTTTTCTTTACTTTCAATTCATGTATTCCATAATGTTAAACATTGAATCGATTGTTATAGTTAATATGAGGCTAAGCACCTCGAGGTGCTGGCCTAATTATGATTCTTTAATTATTTTGTTTGCGTTTACATTGCTTCGTATAATTATTTCCAAGTGTATGCATGCATAGTTTGTTGGTAGCTACCCTTTATGTTTGATGGTTTTGAATGGCGGTGAGTGGCTAGTTACTTAGGAGATATGACCAAGTGACCCAAGTAAGTGGCGAGATGGGAAGGGTAAGATATGACCAATGACGACCCTACCTTGTGCGATTTGACCAACGATCACCTACCGTTTGGATGAACTTAAGAAGTAGGGGTGAGTGTTTAAGATGCTAGTGCTGGGCACTCACTATTATGAATCTATCATGTAGCGGTGCTTAATGACTTGGCTTGGGGACTAAGAATAAGCGGACTTATGACGGGTCACTTTGATTTCTCTAGTGGGACCCTTTGCGATAGGTTATGATGAGTGACTAAATGTTGTCCTAGCGACTTTGACCCCTTTGAAGTAATTGGAAGTAATTGGAAGTAATTAGGCGTAAATTTTCTTTAGGATGAGTAACTAGGTTAGCAACCTCTCCTCTATTGATCACAACCCTCGCCTTTATTTTCTTTAGTAGTTAATTATATCAAAATCATATTAAAATCATGACACCTAGACTTGGTTTAAATCCGCACATAGCTCTTGGGACGACCTCGGTTTTACCGAATACTACACTACACACGACCGGTATACTGCTGCCCGTTAGTGCATTAGGGAAGACCATAGGTATAACGAGTAATTATAAATATTAAAACACAGTCGATAAAACATGCATCGGACATGTAGTTAACGAAAATAATCTTAGTGTGTGTGAGGTTTTGGAATCTCATATGGATATACATGGTGTATGAAACATGTCGTAATGTGTGTCATCAATGGAAATGGAGGTCTAATGGTAATCTTTGTGATAAGGGATCCGTATTATTCTTGGTGGAATGATAGCGTTGTTGATGTTATGATTATGTCTCGAACTAACCAAATTATGCATGTTCGAGTTAATATTAGATGCGGAAAATAAAACCCTTTTTGTTCCTTTGTGTATCAGATGACTATTATGTGAACCGTCGTGCACTTTGGAGCAATCTTGTGTGTCATGCTTTGGTTTTATCGTAGTAGGCCTTGGTTCTTGTTGGGTGCGGCTCTTAATTTGGAAGATCATTCATGTAATGGCTACACTCCTGACATTGCTATGCGTGAATTTAAAGATTGTGTTCGAGCATGGAGGTTGTGGATGTTAATAGCGAGAGGATTCACTACGTGGAATCAAAACCTTGACTACTGTCATTTTCTTCATGTTTTCGCTCATTTTCGTCCAAATATGTTTCACTCAAGCATTTTGCTTCCAAAAGACCTAAAATGTGAAAATGAAGAATTTTAAGTAGTAACGGATATAAAATGTGTCGATTTAGGCTTAAATAACCCCTAAAACGTCGTTTAACATCCTTATCATTTATGTTAATACTTAGCAAACAAAACCAACAATAAGTTCATCAAATACCAAATGTTCATAAATTATGTATGAATGTTCATCAACAATGATGCGGATGTTCATCAATTATGGTATGAAAGTTTATCAATAATTGTATAAATGTTTATCAATCATGATGCATAAAGGTCATACATAGTGGCTCGTGAGTTTGAGAAAAAGAGGGTAAAGAAGGCGTTTGTCAATCTAAGCGCTTTAAGAGGAACCAAATCTCAATTTAATCCCTTAGCTAAAACTAGTAAATTCAATACCGTACATACCCGCCCACCCGTGTTGACCAATATGCATCGTCTTTCCACATTTTTAAGCTTAGAGTGTTTAAAAGTAATTTCTCAAGTAAATATCTTGAAGCTTTATGCTATGTTTTGGAATATTTTTTTCTTGAACATAATATCCAAAAGATATGTATGTTGAAAATATATTTTATGTATATTCTCTAGTTCTAGAATGTACTTAGCTAGGGTTTACACCTCTAAATCCTTATAAATAAGGACCCCATTGTATTCATTTCACTACTACTCGAATATTCTATCTCCTTTCTGATCAATCTATCATTCTCTACATTTTACAACATGTTATCTCGCACAATTGCTCCAAACAAAATGAGGTAGGGAATTGAAGTTATATCTTCTTGTTTATCTCTTGCGCTCTATTGTAATTTATAAGAACAATAAATGTTCTTTTATCTCTTGCACTCTATTGTAATTTACAAGAACAATAAATGTTCTATTGTGGTTACAAAAGGAGTATTATGATTTATATTCTTATTAATCTCTTTAGATCTCATGTAGTTTAGAGGAACAATACATGTTCTATTGTGATTACATAGAAACAATGCTAATTAGAACCTCAAGTTCTAATACGATTCAAATCAATAGAATGAATAACATAACTTTATGTTATGTCAAAGAAAAAAATAATGTAGAACCTCAAGTTCTCTTATAATTCCCTGAGAATCAAAACATAATATTATTGTTATGTTTTTTCATAGAACCTCAAGTTCTATCGTTCTTACTTTTTTTAATTTAATTGTAGTTATTTACGTTAAATTTGCATTTTTTTTCTATGTTCGATGTCACTGTTCTTTTTGTTTCGGTGCATTCATATTAGTTTGATGTCACGGTTCATTTATAATTGTTTCATGTTCATTTTATAAGTTTAATCATTTTATATGCCACAACTAGAAATTTAAATTTAATCAAATGCATATTAAGAAAACAATTATGTTACATGTTTAGATATTTCTTTGCCATACATATTCATTTGATAAGTTAATTGGCTTAAAACTATCGCCTCTAATTTCATGTCACGGGTTTGATAAATCCTCTAATTAATAATTTTAAATGTGTCATGAATTACATGAATCCCAAAGTGTTGATTTCCTCAAGTTTAAATCGACATATATCAAACTAATGACCCTCTGACTATTTCTTGTTTTTTTTTTTTTTTTGCATTAATTATAGTGGTCAGTTAGCGTTTATAGGGGCGTTTTTTTTTTTTTTTTTTTTTGGACGGACTCACTTATCATTAAATATTAGAGCGAATAATGAAAAAATCGTCGAACTGACGTTTTTATGATTGTGTGTAATAATTAATTTTTTCTTATTATGTGTCTTGAACTTTAAAAATTCGATTATTATGTGTTTTGTGACCATTTTACCCTTAATTTTTCAAATTTTGAAGGGTAAAATGGTCATTCTATCAGAGAATAGTCACAAAATACGTAATGATTGAAATTTGAAAGTTTAGTCATCTGATAAGAAAAAAATAGTTATTCTGTGTAATCATATAAAGTCGAGTTCGATCGTTTTTTGTTATTCACTAAATATTATTACTATTTTAGGTGGTTCTTATAAAAATCTCTTATTCCATTTATATCCACAAGAGATAAAATTAAGACTCTCCTTAACAAGAGACATTAACAAACGTGAGACCTACCGAACCTTTGGCTAAGGAAAAAATAAACATCCCCGAAATCACTTCTTAACCATATCTTTTACGGAGTATATTACACCGTATAAGAGAATTATTCTTACCAATCTTTTACGAAATCACTTCTTTACCAATCTTTTACGGAGTATAATATTTGTTTTATAATATATTTTTGACTAAATCTAATGGAACTGACTACCTAAGAAGTGATTTCGGAGTAATATGTTATGGCACATTGGCACTTACGTTTAGTTTTTTGGAAAATAATATCAGTCACCAACGTTGAAGTTAATTGGCTTAACTTTATGATTTAAGATTATTTGAGAACAAAACTTTTTACTATCAATCACTCTCTATTTTTATTAGATTTAACGGTTGAGATTAATCGAACAATTAAAAACACACTTTCATTTTTTTAAATATAAATATCTTTCAAACCGTTAATCGTCAGCGAAAAAAATATCTAATTCTGACGAGCATTTAATTATCATTTATAGATAAGCGACTTTGATATCTTTTGACAAAAACAAAAAAAAAATCGTGTTTTCACATTTTTTTTTCGTTTTCACGTTCTTGAAATTTGCGTGAAAAAATCGTATATGATTTAACACTAATTTGAATACCACATGTGATATTAGTGTTAAATCATATATGATATCATATCATATGTGATTTAACATTAATATTATATGTGATCTTCAAATTATTGTTAAATCATATAGGATATTTAATACAAATTCAGGTTTCAAGCGAAAAAAAAAGAAAATACATGAAAAAAATGATTTTTTTTTTTTACAGTATATCAAAGTCTTGCGTCATGAAAGATAATTAAATGTTCATCGCGATTGTGTAATTATTTTTTGCTTAACAATTAACATTTAAGAGATATTTAAATTATAAAAGTATGTGAAATAATAAAATTATTTTAATCTCTCGTTATTGATTTCTTTTTAGATGAGTCCCTTATATGTAATAAAAGTTTGATATGTAAAATAACTCTACTAACTTTATATATATATATATATCTTTTATTTATATAATAAACAAAACCCTTAGTAGAATTTTTCATTTAAAAAATCAAACCATACCTTATTAGGAAATAATTGAATAATTATAATTTTTTGTTATACTAATGTGTTTAAAAAAACCCTTTAATATTTCCAAATATGGCAAAATAATTTATAAAATCGTGTTTTATACTTATATGTACCAAAAAGTGTTGAAAACACATATACTTCTTAGTTTGTAGTTAATAGTTTTGGACCAAAGTGTATATTTTAAAAACAAAACGCTCCATATACTTTCATTCATCATACATGCGCCATAAAGAAAAGTAGAAAACATTCTTCCACAATCCCAGGCCAGCTTCTGTGTATCTGATATGATCCCACCCTAAGCAACAATACCTAAACACATACCAATAACACTTTCCCAACGAATCTAATCAAAAAACCAAAATAGCACGGATCGGATATGGACATCTAAACACTCGAACTAATTGTCAACAACTTTGAATTATCAATGAATCATTACAAACATGACATAATACAAAGGTGCGTTGTATTAGGGTTTTAAATATAATCGTTTAATTCTTATTGTATCATTTGTTGATTAGTTGAAGTTAGAAGATGGGGAAAAGATGGTTGCTGTAAGCCTGTAATTAGACTTGAGCTCATATATTATTGTTTGTATAATTTGTGATATTGTATATGTTTGTATATCACTAATCATGTGCGTATTTTCCCAGGTTGTGTAGATTTTGTATAATATGTGACAACCATTAATGTATGCTATTTTTTCAACCATTAATTAAGGTTAATTGTTTGAAATCGAATGCGATTTGTTTTATTAAATATTTGTTTTTCTTTTAACTGATTAAGTCTATTTTTACACCATGTTTTGATGATTTTTTATTCATTAATAATGTTATGCTAGATTGCTGTTTTGATTTGTGCAGTTGCAGAAGAGGAAAAGAGAATACAATGATGAAAGGAAGCACTAATACAATGTCAAGTGGCCCGGATGATCAGGTCACAAGGATTTGGTTTTGTATTGATTTGTTTGCTACAAGTCTCCAACGATCATGCCATCCATCAACTCTTTCTTTGCTCACCCAAAATAAAGTAATTTTCTTAAAGAGAAGCGTTCGGGAAGGTGATTTGTTGCTTAAAAAGAAAGCGTTCGAGAATCTTTTAATAACTTTATGTTCATTAAAAACTTTTACATATTCTTCAACAACTCAATGAAGAAGCAAACATCTTAACATCCTTTCGATATGCACGGTGAAAGCAATCACATAGACTCCCAACCGCATAGTGATCATCTTAAACTCAATGCATCGAAATGATTAGTGTCTTCCAATAGTTATGATCGTGAACTGTAAGTCAACCACGAACAAAGAGAAAAAGATTATGAGTTACATTGGCCATTTAGTTACATGGTAATAAAACTACTACATGAGTATCCTTATGTTATGAAATAAATAGTCATGATCTTAATATTGAAATCGTTTCAGTTTTGTTGAACTAAAATAGTATAATTTTTTTTAGAGTTCAAAGGTATGAATGATCCTTTTTTGCGCATTTGGTTTTGTCGAATTTCTTATATATTATTAATATTAACAAGACAACAAGTTGATTATACTTTTATATGCTATTCGTTTAGACATGGCTGCAGGAAATTAACAAAGTAGCTTACCTCATGTACTTACTCCTGCAAGTTCTATACTCTTTCAAAGAATGGATGCTTGCAATGGACCAATGCATGATATCTCGCAAAGATGCTTTAAAAGGTCAATTATAGTTGAACATTAAAAGCAGTTTCTGAATAATTTTTGTTTGTTATAAATAGAGTGTTGACATGTGACTTGATATTCTCTCGGTATTTAGGTGTTATTAAATCCCAAATTTTAGGTTTACCGTCACTTGAAGTTGAACCAAGCTATTCAAAAGATCTTTGGTGTAAGCCACATTTTCATGTGTTGTAAATAAAAACAATATTTAATTTTAGTGCATAATTTTGACTCGGATTGTGTTACAGTTACAAAAGGGGAAAGTAATTGTGAGTGTGATAATTGATATATGATGGGACAATGATCAAATATACAAAGAACATCTAAAGGATGTAAGTATGTGACCCTTAACCACATGTAAAATCCGTCTATTTAGTTATGAGCGAATTGACGGGGTTTGCTTACTTATAACGGGTCAAATGTGAATCACATAAATTTAACTATAAAGCAATTATTTCAAATGGCTTTAATATGGTAAACACTATAATAATGTATTTTGGATCTATACAAAATTTAACAACGGCAAAAATATTTCGGGCAAACGTATAGGAGGATATCACATTAGGCGAACGTATTGAATTGGGTACTTAGGTGTGGGTTAAATTTCATATGTTTTATCTCTATATTAATCATTTTATTTACTATTTCTTTGTTGTAGGATCATACGTCGAGGTTCATCCCGGTGATTGACATAGAAATGTAAGTATACTCTATATAATGCTTTGTATAGGAGGGCTTACATATCGTTTGAATAATCGTTAAAGGGTCTATGAATAATCTCCATATCACAAGTCCAAATCTGCGAAACGTCTTAAGTTATAAATATTACATTATCTTATGATTATAGCTTTTGTGCATGTGTATATCTGCAATATTAAGGTTATATAGTGATCGTCTTTTCGATCATTTTAAAATTCAAAAGTCGCTGAAAAAAGGTTTGTAGACAAACATTTAACTTCTAAATCAACAAGGATGTTCAAAAGTGAGGTACGGTCACTATTTTACCATAGTTACAATAAATAACCACATTTTTTTACATGTTTTAAAGACATTAAAGAAAGCATACAAACTTACAACTGAGCACTCACATTGATCTTGAACACAAAAACTATTATATGAGATGAATGCAAATAAAATGAGGCAATTTGGAATCATTTATCAATGATTGGTTAGTTTTGTTTATCTCTAAAGACACAAATGAGAAAGAAAGACACGCATTCACATATGTACGATCTCATTTTAATTAGTTTTCCATAGCACAAGAAAAGGAGTTAGATGGAAAACTTGAATGCATGATTTAACTTGGTGTCGCTTTTGGATGACAGGATCGCCAGAATGAAATGCAAATAACAATTATCATGGTAAAGACAACAAGGCCACTTTTTTTCCCAGGTATATAAATTTTCGTTAGAGCATCTTTGTAGATTTTTGTTTTTAGACACAATTGCTACAAAGTCTTCCTGTTCTTTATAAGGATTTTGTTTACTAAGAAGGCATAATTCATAATGCTACAAAGTATTCCGGGATGGGCACGACTATTTTTAACGCTTAGTTATTGCAAACTCGGAATTGGATTTTTGAACAATATTGGAGGTTTGCATCATTTGTATTTTTGTTTATTTAATACAATACAATGATTTTGTTTATTACTGTTTCAAAGATAAATTACAGCGTGCAATCTTTGAAGTAATCATGCTAATAAATATTTTATAAACATTCTTATAGAAGTTGCACAAAGACTTTATCACTAAAGTAGAATAACAAGAGTTTCAGCAATTTATTTTTCCAGAAATATATTTGCTACTGCATGCTAAAGGGTAACGATATTATGGTGACAATTGTTTTTGGTAAGCTCAAGGTCAAGTTTGTAGTGGTATTTTGTACCAATTTGTTTCAGGGACAGCAATACAAATTTTGTCTGAAATATTGAAGCAAAGTTTGCATGTAGACACATTTAACAATATGGTTGAGGCAACATCATATAAAAAAGCATATCTAGATCATATTGTGCAAGCCACTATTGTGTTTGTTCCGTCAAAACTAATGATATTGATCTGTATTAGCCTCGGGATGACCGCTTTACAATGTATGATAATATTGCCTTAATTTGCTGTGAGGTACGTGTGCACACATACTACCATTTACATATACTATTTTTGGAAACATATATCAAGAATTTACGGAAAATAATAATTATAAACATGTCTTGCATTTGAACATTCAATTAGGCTTAAAAGCATATCGATGCTTATCTACATCTTATATAGCTGAAGGCCTGATGCTATGTTTTTATGTCGTCTCAATGTTGGAAGTTTTGAATCTTGTGTCATTTTTTATGGCACCCCAATGTTTGAAGTTATGAGGCTTACTACGTGATGCTTCTGAAAATGTTTCTATTTTATGTTTTTTAGGGCTTATCAACTTGCTTGATGTTAACGGATTGGTTCCAACAATCTGCTCACATGGATTCAACTTTGTATGCTCACACGGATTCAACTTTGTATGCTCAAAACGGTGGTGAGTCCATGGTGGTTAATATTGTTTCTCTATTGCTACGTGAATCAATTAACTTTGATTTGGGTACAAACAGCAAAAGGTCATCATTGTAAAACTTATCACTATATTATAGAACATATGAGGCATATAATAACTATACATGTTTGTATACTCTTTGTTCTATATGTTTTGTACGCTTTGTCACGTGTTTATCTTTTTCTAAAGTGATAAACATTTTTTAACTTATTACTTACTGAAATATGTTATTGTCAATTACTTATAGAGATTAATTAGCTCACTTTTTGTCGATAACAACTTTAAACTCAAAAAATTTCAAGTACAAATTATCTAAGAAAAGAGATAACAGGTGAAATTACCATGTGTGCACTGGATTTAGGACATAATTAAAAATTTGGCGAACAATAATTTGTTTGTATTTTATCATTAATGGTACATAACTATGAAGTTAAGAAAAACACGTGCGTGCAAGTATTATAACTATATATATATATATATATATATATATATATATATAAGTAGGATCCGGTGAAGTAAATTAAAATAAGAAGTGAGAAGTTCAAAAAGCGCGTTTGAGATCTGACGACTTGTATTAGATGCATTTCTATTCATATAGATCAACATCTTGAGTTTTGAAAGTTAATTTGATGTATAGATGGTGCAAATTGATTTTCATGATTTTGACGCGTCAGGAGGAACAAAAACAAGATAAATCATGAAATGCATCTAATATCGTATATGCATCGATTAAATGCTTGAAAACACATATGGTGCGTTATAATGCATCTAATATTATAAGGATGCATCTAATTTAGGTCGGTGCATCTCGAATTTGCGGTTATAGTTCTTCTTATTCCTTCTTATTTTAAGTAATCTTCTTATTTGATCCTAACTCTCTCTCTCTCTCTCTCTCTATATATATATATATATATATATATATATATATAAGAAGAATAAGAAGAACTATAACTATGAATTCGAGATGCACCGACCTAAATTAGATGCATCCCTATAATAATAGATGCATTATAACGCACCATAGTGTGTTTTCTAGCTTTAATCGAGATGCATATCGTATATTAGATGTATTTCATGATTTCTCTTGTTTTTTGTTCCTCTACGTGCGAAATCATGAAAATCAATTTGCACCATCTATACATCAAATTAACTTTCAAAACTCAAGATGTTTCATCTATATGAATAAAATGCATCTAATGCAAGTCGTTGCATATCAAATGCGTGGTTTTGGTCACTTCTCACCATTTCTTTTATATATATATATATATATATATATATATATATATATATATATATATATATATATATATATATATATATACACTAGTTTTGAAGCCATGATAGGCGGCATGACTATAAATATCGTTGACATATTTTATATAACGAAAGAAGGGTGGTAAAAAAATGGTTGGAAAGTGTACATGTTGAAAGAAAGGGTCATAAGCTTATGAATTTTGTTGACACATTTGACTATAGGGAAAGAAGGCGTGTTCATGCGAGTGCTCTACCATATGAGCTACACTTCTAATTTGTAATCAATGGCATGTATAGATGTATACTTAATGAGTTTCACCAAAACTGTTTTTAATAACTCATGCCGTTGATGTTTGTATGATCATACACACAACTACAAACTACTCTGCAAGAATTTGACATTTACAACTTGAGGCTACTTTTGTTGGCTTAAATTAATAACTCCTCTTAATTGTTATTGTTAAGTTAATAACTCTTATTAAATTTTAAAGGCTTGGTTGCAAGGTTTAGTTTGAAATTACTACACAATGTCACAATGATGCAGCAATCATTCATAAATCAGTCACATACCTCATATAAATACAGATGTAAAGCTAAAGTTTCACATAGCATACTACAAACCCCACAGGAACTGAAACCATGATAACTGTCAAAGCTGAAATTTTCAACTGTCACCAACTCCACGTAATTGTTTGATGGTGGCATCATGTTCAGACTCTCTCTTACTTCATTAATCTTCCCTAACGGAATCGAAACCTACACATAAAATTCATCATGTCAAATGCAAAAATGGTCAAATAATGTACACAATAGAAGAATCGTTTGAGGTTTTCATACCTTATATTGGAACTTTAGCGACTTGCCGATCGTAGAATCGTTTTGATTGACCTATCCTTTAAAAAGCAACCTTTCATTAGACACAAAGAGCAAGCTTGCAATTGCGCCAGCTGTTGTGTATAAGTAACATTGAGAAGCTTGCAACAGTTTCTATCCCTCTTTAATACTTAAGTTTTTCCTAAAGTTTTTATCTTGGCTGCCATATTGAATGATCTTTCTACCATAACTCAACTTGTGTTTCATAATTATGGTAATGCAGATTAACATAATTTTTAAACCAAACCGCCAAACTGTGATCTCGCTCTTTGCCACTGATTTCGGAAGAAGTGGTAGAAAGAGGATAATGGGATTGGTAAGGTTTATTAGACAATAGTAGTCCCTTTGTTGATTTTACCGGAATTCTTGTAAATTGTTTCAAGGATCGGATTGCTGTGCTTTGGATGTCTTGCACCTACGCCATAACTTATTCAAATGTAGTTGTTTATCTCTGAACCTAAATGCCAAGTTGCTGAATAAAGAATTTGAGCCATGATATATATAGGCATATAAAGATGGCAAAAAGATTCATCTCTGGCCCATCATTAATATTGGTGGTTAGACGTATGAGCATACAACAAAGTAAGATCGAGTGAATTCAGTACTTCTGTCATTGAATTGACTTGCTTAGCTCACCCATTACCTTTCCTACTAAGTTCAGATAAAATGATAGTTAAAATTACAACCAGTGATTGTAATCAACCGTTGACTGATCAAACCTATAAAAGAACATATCAAAGAAATGGTTAAACACCAAGTCAACAAAAGCAAAGGATTAAAACACTAATTTAACGATTAAATGATCTACAAAACAAACGTTTACTGGGAAGTTTAACTACCAAATTGAGCCTTTATTAACCCTTTTATTAATCATGAATCCTTAATCGAGAAGCTATTCTGGAAAAACCAAAACGTGTACAATGCAAGTCAAGGGGGGATTTGGGCATGGGACATGGTGAGACACAACATATACCCACTGTACCAACATTAGATTGGTCTTTCAACACCTATTTTCTATAACGACCGGAAGCGTTGACTATATAACTTAAAGCGATAGCCAAGTTAGGCTGAAGTCCTGAGAAGATGTTGCGCTTTCAAGCACCCGTAAATATCATAATAGTGAAGCACCCAAGCTTAACTGGGTGGAACATTTCCTTCTTTTCTGCACATAGATCCCTATCTTCACTTCGAGCGGCAGAAAAAACTTCACCAAGAGAATACCTTATACCATACTGATTCGACAAAACACACCCAGTCTACTAATAAAGACTAATATGTTGTCTACTTTGTAATAAAGAAAGCATGTTAGGTACCATTTGAGTACATGCGACACAACTATAAAAAATACAGTGAAAAACATAAATCAATCTGCTATTGAAACTACATGAAACTAGCTTTTTTTGCATAATCACAAAAGTTTGGGCTTATCCACGCTGTTTTAAGTAGGAACTTTGATCATATTTTGCATAATCAGCTTTTTTTGCCCATAAAACCCGTCAAATATATTTTTATGATTCAAGATAGTTTTCAATTGACAACATGAAACCATGTTTACAGCAGCAAGTCAACAAAAGACGACATCAGGTTCGATTTAGTTATTTAACCGGTTTGACCTTTTCAAAAACTCTTTCTTTAGTACTTATCAAATTTATCCTATGTACTTATTCAACTATATAAAAGCTCAACGTAATAGCCTCATAAAAAAATAACCCACCTCATCAGATTTTTCTAATACAATTTGATAGTATATACTAAGTCAACAATAGGATATTCCATGTTGTCACATTGAACTGAACATGTTTTATGCAACTCTTGATATTATATATAAATTAAAACAAATGAATACCTGTTGTTTCATGGCAGGTTTGAACAAACAAAGTCGCAAGATCTCTCTTTTAGTCATCAACACTTCAAGTGATACTAAATACGTTATACGCATTTGCAGCATCAATAAAAGCATTTTACGTGTAGAGTCCATTTGCAAAATATCTTTGGTAATTATAAATAGCATAAGGTCTTGATTAACTCAACAAAAGTAACGTGTAACTTATAAAAAGAACATACCTTAATTAAGATTATGTAGAATTTGAAAGGAATCCCCATTGCCATCCGGGTTGCGTTTTTGTGCATGTGACCCTTCAAAACCATAAAAGTTACTAAAGTATATTTAAATATATTCAAACAACCTTAAAACATAAGTAAAATGATCAAACAAAGTGAATAAAGAGTTGCATACTTTCTCATGTATTCCTCTGAGATAGTATGCAATGCTTGACTCCAGCGATCTTATCTTCTTCTTTGATTTCAAGAAGCATCACTGCGTACCAGATATTTTAAGCAGGATCACGTAAGACCGAGTTCGTGGATTTCCAATGTTCTAGTAAATTATCAAGTGAAGAACGGAAGAAAAAAGAACTACAAGCGGCTATGAAGTCCGGTGCACATATGACCGACATTCTCTTATGAAGAGTCGATTCACACCCTGCCCATCGATTCACAATCTTGCACATCGATTCACTCTCTTGCTAGTGTATATCGACTTGCAAAGATTCATCTATACCAACTGCTTTTAAAATACAACTTGATGGTGTATTTCCGTTTTCCATCCTTGAAATATAGTTGATGCTTTATCAGATTCTTGTTTACCTATTTGACAATGATAAAATATTAACATCAACTCAAAATTAAGCACTTTATGCATAAAAACACTTCATATTCATTATCTTCTTATCCTCGGTGGCAAACAAAAATTACTTGTTTTGGCATGACAATATATAACTAATAAATGATGATTAAAGCTTATAGAGGTTACGGGATGATTAAATGCTACGGATCCCGATATTCCTCGATCAAGTACCATCTAAAGATTTTTGAGATAGATTTTTGGGATGATTAAGCGGTTTCGCTATAGGCATCGGAACAATTTATTGTTTTGCTTTCCAAGAGCCTTTTTACGCCATACTGATCAAAAACATTAGTCCCACTCTAATGAGTTTGACCACTCTTTGTCTGAATGTAGTTTTGTAAACTCAAGTCCCACTATTCTGGGTGACCGGCTATACACATTTACATATGCATAAAGTATTTGGGATTTGGAGATACTTACCTTTATAGAAGCCATTTTCTCTTGCACGAGACCATGGCAACAACATATAAAGATGCTACCATGGTACCACCACTAACGATCCATACGTGACGAAATCATTGAGTTCAAGAAACAACGTCTTTGAATTTCATCATGTGGAAAACCTTCAATGACCAATCTAAAACCCCACATTTTGCATACAAAGCAATAAGTGCATTCCCTAATGACGTCTCGTATTTTATGTATACAATAAAATAATAGTATACATAAATCTATGAAATTATGGGAGATTATTGCACTTGAATGACATCAATATTTTTGTGAAAGGGAGAAACTTTAGGTTATTAGTAAATCTTTATATATTTAATAGTAAATCTATATATATTAGAATAACTCTTGATAATTTAAAGTATACATAGAAGCAACATATTTTAAGATTGCAACCCCATCTCTTTCAAATATGGGTGTGCATTGTAGTGCCAATTACCAGTTTACCACATTAGCATTATGTTAATAGTGACAACTGCTGACTTCATATAAAATTGAGTTGGTAATGTTAATGTAGACCCATAAACTTTGGTGCAGTATAACACGACCACACTGTGAACCTAAGTTAATTTCATAGTTAATATATTTTATATAAAAGCAGCAAGATCCAAAGTTGCACCTTTTATAAAGGATCAACGAAGTGTTGGTTTCTGTGTCCTTTGTGAACCTAAGTTAATTTCAAACTTTTTACTCATGATCACTTAACTTTATATCGTTTTATATATACACAAAACACAAACGTAACTTTCTTTCTCTAAAAGCACACAATATCCAAGAATTATCACAAGTAACTATGAAGATAATACAGAGCCCCAAGTGTGAATAAAAGCCCAGTGGCCCTTCCAAGCTCTTCTCTCCTTTGGACCACTGAAGCAAAATCAAGAGAATAATGAAATGCATAATCTCATGGAATGTGTAAGATTATTGCATAACCTTCACTTTCAAGTATCCTGATTATATTTTCAGCAGGCAATTAAAAGGGAGATTTGGGACCAAAAACTCGAATAAGGGGCAGGGCCAGGCATCACCAGGTTATATGCTTGATCGCAAAGCATCACGATCATGTAAATGAAAGAAAGCACCTTACTTTAACACCCATACTGATGATATACTTGCATAAAGTTAACGGATTCAGAAACTGATAACTAAAACATTCTCTGAACAGATTAAACCCGTCAAAGTGCAAATGCTAGTCTGCCTATCAGTTGACATGCCTAATTTGTTAACAAAAACACATACCACACTTGTTCTGATCTAGACCCCTGGACCTTTTGTATCGCAATAAGTCTTCTATTGCAACATTTCCAATTGAACCACATTGATGTATTGCTGAGACATGATAGTAAGGTCTGAGTTGGTTTTGACATATGATTCTAGCTTCAAGCTATTTCCTTCCTCAGGATAGAAGAAGCATTACCTTTGAAGGGCTTTATATATTCCTAAAATGAACTTAATCAAGGGTCTAGGTAGTATGCATATGTGAGTTTTAGTCTAGTAAAGTTAAAATAATTTAAATAAACAGAAGGCTCTCTTTGGTCTCTTAAATTCATAAAATTTGTTTTAGATGTAGTCTTACTACATTAACTATAGAAAGTTTGGTCCTCCACAAACTTTACCAATAAGAAGAGATCACTGTTTAAGATGTACCTATCCATGGATACAAGAATGTGAATCTGGCAGATTTATTAAACTCAATGTCAAACATCTTGAGCTAAAATACGATAGACATGACAAACATTTTCCTAAATACATTAGAGCACTTGGACTTTATGTTCAAATAGGAATAAAACAATTAAAACATACCCCAGCATCGACATGATTGGAACCTAATAGCGGACACATTACATATTGCACGTACAGGTGTTTTGCAATTTCTCTTGTCGGAGCTAATAAAAGATCGCAATCTTCCTTCCATAGGAGGCATTCATGTTCACATAAATATGAAGAAAGTTCCTCACAACTGGTATCATATTTCTTAACTTTGGGTACTCGTAACACTTTTCCAACCTACATAAAGTAATTAGATTTACCTCAATTACCAATCAAGGCAAATTACAGTAAACTCGCAAAGTTATAGCCATCAATATTTTCGCCACCAAACTGTCAAATCATGCTGACATCAGCACCGGCTGCTATAGCTTCCATGAACTCTTTGGTTCCGGATCTCGGAATTGTACCCAAATTGTTCACCAAATCTGTAAAGTGAAAACAATATATAAAGTTACATCGTGTTCTAATGTAATGCATTAAGTACAGTAGTAAAATTAGTACTCACCAGCCTTGGTTATTCCAACTCCACTATCGATGATGGTCAATGTGTTGTTGGTCTTGTCAGGAACAATGTGGATGAAAACTTGAAAAGCTTGGGTTGTCCATCAAACTTACTCTTATCAGTCAAGCTCTCGAAGCGAATTTTGTCCAGAGCCTAAAATGGTATACAGAGTATTATGTTAGTGAAACGACCAGTATATCAAGGTTAAATCAAATTTTCTATCACGAGGATTCCATAAGGTTGTATGGTGATCTAGCAAAAATTGTGATGCAAACTGCTTATATGAACATGTATTACCTGTTTCTCCTGCCCTCGAATTTATCTTCAAGACATATATTGAATTCAAAGAACATGTATTACCTGTTGTTGTTGCCCTCGAATGTAAACAATATTAAACACAAACATCATTAAAATCAAAGAACATGTATTACCTGTTTATGCTGCCCTTGAATGTATCTTCAAACATATATTGAAATGAAAGAACATGTATTACCTGTTGATGGACATATCAACTAAAATAATTTTAACATCAAATCAGAAGAAAAAAAAAACCTTTTTGCAGAATAAGAATGAATAAATTAGCAGCATGCATAAGAGGGAATATATGGTTAACAAACTTATGAGTAAATATTACATGATCAGAACATAAACAATGATATATACTAACCTCCAAACTACAAACCTTTGTAGACACTGGATTCACACATGCTAGAGTTAGAGAAGTAAGATTGAGATCTAAGTATGAACATAAACAATGATATATACTAACCTAAAAAAAACATTAATAATCTGTCTTTTCTCATAATCTTCACTTACAATTGTGCATGAAAAAAGCAAGATAAATCACTACAAAACTGCATAAATGGGAAAACAAACATATTAGGGTTTAGAGAAAAAAGAGAGAAAGTCGACACTTTTTTTTTCTTGTTAAACATTAAAGAAAGAGTTAAGATAACAATGAATACATACCAAAGTTATCATATTCTTATTTTAAGTAAAAATCAAAACACAAACACAATCCTAAAACAATACAGATTTCAAAGAAATTTTATTTAATATATGATTCTAATAAAATTATAGCCATTTATATATTATAGTATGCAACATAATTATCAAAATAACTTGTTGCCTAAGTGGTAAACACACAAGTTATTTATATTAATCCTACAAATGACCCAAGTTCGAATCTCACCATGGTCATTTTTTATTAAATTTGAATTTTAGAAATAATTGCTTAAGAATTTGAAAATTAATACATAAAATCCGAAAATTAAATATTATTGCTTAGGTGGATGAAAAAATTTGTAGTTGGACAAAAATGCTCATGTGGCATGAAATTTGATTATTTGGCATTGAGGTGGCATTAATGCCAAATGCCTCTGATATATATAATATATATATATATATATATATATATATATATATATATATACTAGTTATAATACACGTGCACATACGAGGTTTTGTGAAACTTTAATTATAATGTGTTTTTATTTGAGTAATTAACAATTACTAATTGTTAATTTAAGGTAATTGTGCTAAAAGCCCCACCTTTATATAAGTTTAAACAAACACTTTATTGGTGTTTTTTCACATAATAAAATTTTTTATTTTATTTTATTTTATTTATTTTATTTTTTATTTTTTTGTCTAAGAAACTTAAAATAAGCTATTATAGTAAAGGAATGTAGCCAAATAAGTTAGGAAAAAAGTCATTGCAAAAAGTGCCCAAAGAGAACATACAAAGTTTGAATGCAATCCGATAGATATTGTAGTTTTATATTGAAAATACAGTGAAAGGCTACCATAATAGCTGGAGAACAAAGAAGATAGATAAAATTTAGGCGACATTCATCGACTGAAAATATGTAAAAATGAACATTAAAACTATATGTGGCAATTTGAACCCGGCTATATGAAATAGTTGTACATGTAATATTATGAGAAATTGGATGGAGTGAATTAACATATTTTATAGAATTTTCTTCACCTGTTCCCCAGCATCCTCATGTTTAGTAGCTCTCATGAGGTAAAAATATGAACCATTTTCAAATTTTATGCTAAATAATTGTAAAATCAAGAAAACACATATAAATCTACAAATAGTTGTTCTTTATATTTCATAGCATACTAAAGGCCAAGTTAATTTTTTCCCTCAAATTTGTGAATCTTACTAACATGTCTTTCGCCAAAACATATAAGAAAAGAGATTTTTACATGGAATTATCCGTTTGTTTTAGATCATAGAGCCTAATAATTATTAAACATCCTTGTAAGTAAAATAGATGCTTTCAGACATTACCACTTCCTGGGATGTAGAGATCCATGTTATGTCTTTCTTGGTTCTGCATCTTGATAGTTTCTTTAAACAACAACTAATCTACAGACAAAAATAGTACAAAAAATTAATAAGAATGCTTAAAACTAAATATGTTGATACATTAACATTACATATAATTCCAATTTTTTCTTTGTTTCTAACAACTAAAAGCTAAATAAATAAAGCAAGTTGAGTATAATATACATCACATAGTGATACTGTAAGCTCTAGTACATTGTTAAAGGATTGATATATCTTAAGCATCTAAGGAAATACAGCCATTGACAATCGAGAATTAGAACATTACCAAAATCGAACCATTCGAACTTAAAAGAACTACAACCCTCTACAATATAACAATAGTGACACCAATGACATGACTAACAGAGATACAAAAAATTCATTAACACGTTGCATTTACCACAGAAGAAAATATAGCACATGTCTGAAGCCTCCAAGTCACCCAAAATACTCGCACAAAATCTGTACACGTTACGTCGTCAATTATCATTGATTATGTGTTTTTTAAACTGCATGACCTCATTTAATACAATTTTCTTTATCTAAACTAAATAAAAATAAAATCCTAAAGCTTTTAGTAAAGCACTAATTCCACATAATGAGACCTAAATTTCAAACATGGTTACCTTCTTATAAATCCAAACCCATGACCCTTGCTCAGCATCCTTAACCTAATAAATCGGCTCTCTGGCCAACAGGTTATCTATCACTTTCAACCCGTATGACCTGAACCTAAACCGTAGAGTAATCATTGGTCGAGCCGTTTGACGCACTTCACTTTTTTTTTCCCTTGACAAACCAAACATGCAACATGATCTAAAATGTTTAAACTACACTGAATACAATAACAGTTAATCAAGGAAATAAATCTTCTTCACCTTTGGCTTAAACATTGTTCAATTTCATGCATACAATACCCGTAGCTTGAGTCAATAAAGGACCAGCAGAATGGCTTTGTTGCATAGGGCAAAGGTCAGCTTGTGCCGTCGTTGCAGTCTTGGCATTAGATGATCCCGAACCACTACCTAAACTCGTCTTTTCACATATCGCCCGTTATACGTAAGACATGTTTCTCCATTTCTTGCTACCTGTTTTTCAGGTTTTGTTTCTTCTCATATTGCCAGAATAAGACATGCCTGCATTCAACGATTTTTGGAAAGAACAACAACAATTAAGTATAAAACCATAGAATTGGTGCTATAATCGTAACTATATAGAAGCAGATTATATGTATTCTTAAGCTGGACTCAGAATTGGCCCGTAATCTAAATAATGAATTCTAAAGGGGTTGGAAGTAGTAGCTTGAAGTGTTTTAAGCGTGGTGAACCCGATCACCGGCAATCGAATGTAAGAAGGGGGAAAAGGCACCTATTTGCGATCCCGATGGCAATATGTATACTTGGGAAGTTGATGGCGTGGTGATGGGGTTATGAAGAAGGCTGACATTTGATGAAGATGTTGAGTATGAAGAGGAAGTTGTGAATGGAGATGTGGGGTAGCTTTGGTGGTAAGCGCTCTTGCTTAACACCAAAAGCACATTGGCGATGATTGGCTCGGCAACATCTTTCACTCGACTGTACTATCTCGGGTAAGATGTGCACCTTTGTGGTTGACCCGGGTAGTTGTGATAATTTGATATCTCAAGAAGCGGTTCGAAGTTGGGATGAAGATGAGACCCGTTCAAACCTTACAAGTTATAGTGGCTTAAGAAAGGTGGTGAGGTTCTTGTTTCCAAACGTGTCCTTGTTCTATTTTCTCATTGGGACAACCTACAAAGATAATGTTTGGTGTGATGTGGTGCCCATGGATGTTTGTCACTTATTCTTGGGTGACCTTGGGAGTATGATCGCAACCTGAATCATAATGGGCGAACTAATACTTATAGTTTCCTATTTGATGGTGTGAAGATAACATTGATGCCGAATAAGCCCAAGAGCTAGTTAACAAGCCCATTGGTACTTTACTAACCCTTTCCCGTTTAAGTCAGTTGGGCGGTATTTGAAGATAGCGAAATTCCAGGCTATGATTCCTTTACTCGAGGAATTTTCGATGTTTTTCACGATGATTTGCTGACGGTTTGCCTGTTGCGTTACATCCAACATCATATTGATTTAGAGCACTGGTTCACAATTGCCTAACGAGCCAAATTATAGGATAGTCCCGGTGAGAGCACGAGGAATTGCGGCGGTGGAGGAACTTGTTTCTAAGGGTCACGTTCGAGAGCATGAGTCCTTGTCTTTGTTCTGCCCTATTGACTCAAGAAGGATGGAACATGGCGTATGTGTGTTGATAGTCGAGCCATCAACAAGATTCTTGTGGTCTGGGTTTCTATCCCCGCTTCGATGATTTGCTTGACCGGATCGATGGTGCCACTATTTTCACAAAGTTGGATTTGAAGAGTGGGTATTACGGATCCGTCTTAGACACAGTGATGAATGGAAGGCGCCTTCAAGACTCGTGAAGGGTTGTATGAATGGTTGGTGATGCCTTTTGGTTTGTCAAACGCGTGGTAATGCGTTTATGCGTGTGATGAACCAATTGCTCGAGACCTTTTATTGGGAAGTTTGTGGTTGTTTATTTGATGATATTCTCATTTATAGTACTTCTTTCGGTGAGCATCTCATCCATGTGAAGCGGTCTTGACTTTACTTTGCAAGGATAGTTTCTGTCGTGCAAAGAAATGTGTTTTCATGACCCCACAGGTTACATTCTTGGGGTATGTTATTTCGGTGATGGAATACAAGTGGATGAGTCTAAAGTAGCAATTTGTTCGGGTGGCCAACTCGACTACCATCATCGAAGTTCGTAGTTTTCATGGGCTTGCTTCCTTTTATAGGCGGTTCATCCCAAATTTTAGTTCCATTATGGCTCATTGTGATTGCATGAAGGAAAGTCATTTGTGTGGACGGAGGAGGCAGGTCGCTTTTCAAATTATCAAAGAAAAGCTCGCTACAACACCAATTCGGTATTGCTGATTTTTCTCAAGTTTTGAGCTTCATGCGATGCCTCAAAGGTTGCAATTAGCGGGGTTCTCGGTCAAGTGGTCGACCCATTGCCTACTTTAGTGAGAAATTGACAGAGCCAAAGTCTAGGTACACTACTTATGACTTGGAGTTTATGCTATTGTTCAAGCTATAAAGCATTGGCGCCATTATCTGTTTCATAAGGAGTTTGTTTTGTTCATCGATCATGATTCTTTAAGGCATATTATCGCACTCAAGATAAGGTGTCACATAAGCATGGGCGTTGGTTGGCATTTCTTGAAAGTTTACTTTTGTGGTCAAACACAGACTGGTGTTAGGAATCGGTCGATGCCTTAAGCGGGAGGAGTAATCTGCTTGTATCTATGAGAGTTGATGTACCGGAATGGATGTCATTCGTGAGCGATTAACCCTTGACCCATATTTTTGTTGTTATGCGAGGTGTGCAATCGGCCAAAACCGATTTCCTTCTACATGATGGTTTTCTTTTCAAAGGAATCAACTATGTATTCTAATTCTAGCCTCGCTTGAAAATTATTAAGGAATTACATGGCGAGGACATGTTGGTCGTGATCGTGCTTTACGGTTGGTGCAAGCTTCTTATTTACGGCCTACTATGAGGAAAGAAGTGGAACATTATGTCAAGCGGTGTCGTATTTGCCAAGTTTCAAAGTGCAGACTACTAATGCGGACTCATATGCCTTTACCGCCTTTGCGACCATGGGTTGATATCGGCATGGATTTTGTGTTGGGGTTACCTCGTACTCAAAGGGTAATGATTCAATATTTGTTGTTGTTGATCGTTTCTCTAGATGGTACACTTTATTGCATGCAAGAAGACAACGGATGCGATTAATGTGGCCCAACTTTTCTTTCGCGATGTATATCGTTTACATGGTTTGCCTTCATCTATTGTTTCCGATCGTGACACTCGGTTTCTAAGTCATTTTGGCGTAGTTTGTGGAAGATGGTGAATACTCGACTCAATTTTAGTAGTGCTTATCATCCCCAAACCGATGGGTGATGAAGTTGTTAACCGGTCTCTTGGTAACTGCTGAGGTGTTTAGTAGGTGATCATGTGAAGGCATGGGATCGAAGTTATGTCAAGTCGAGTTTGCTCATAATCATCTTTGATAATCGAGCACTGGTTTAGTCCGTTCCGGTGGTTTATTCTGCACAACCACGTGGACCTCTTGATTTAATGTCTCTTCCTATTTACGGTTCTATTCCAAAGAAAGTGGGATTTTGTTGAAGGGTTACATGAAGTTCATAAAGTCATTCATGACAACTTGGTTCGAGCTAACTTAAAGTACAAACAAGATGTTGATCAAGCGGATGCGTATGGATTTTGAAGTAGGTGACTTTGTATGGGCTTGTGTTAACTAAGGATCGTTTCTCGGTTGGTGAGTATAATAAATTGTCCGCTAAGAAAATTGGCACATTGGAAATTGTTGACAAAATTAACTCCAATGCTTACCGTTTGAAGTTACCGAGCCATATCCGATGTTCAAATGTGTTTAATGTGAAACACTTGTTGCCTTACTATGGTGATTCTTGATGATGATCATGTGAATTGAGGACTAATTTAGTCTACCAGGGGAATGATGTGGGCCCAAGTGTTGATGAGCAGGCCATGATGTTTCGGAGGCCCAAGATCGTGTGACAAAAGGGCCTCACTAAAATGGGCATAACTTGGGCTACGGGGCTCCGTTTTAGGCGAATTACCAGTCAAATCGAAGCTTGGAACGAGGAGCACGTTGTTAAAATGAGATCAAATAAGAGATCCAACTAAAATTTGTTAAAATAAGATCAAGCTTAAAGTTGTTAAAATGAGATCCAACTAAAATTTAACAAGCGACACTCTCCTTACAAGAAAAATAAATTTTCTATTAACTACAACTAAAATTGTTAAAGTTTCGATAGATTTCTTTTTAAAATTTACGAAACCTAGGTGATACACTTTGATTAGAAGTATAATGTGTATCAGGTTTTTGTATGTGTATCAGACTTTGGAATATTTATTAGTATAATATGTATCAGGTGTATCACTAATCCAAACACATGTTTGGTTATTGGTTGCTAAAATGTTAATTTGTATTAAAATATCATTTTATGTGTATTATTGCTAAAATTGTTATTTATAAATGTTTTATTGGTTTTTAGACTTGATCTTATTTTTACAACTTTAAGCTTGATCTCACGTTAACCTCCCTATATATATATATATATATATATATATATATATATATATATATATATATATATATATATATATATATATATATATATATATATATATATATATATATATATATATATATGGGACTACATATGACACGTCATTATTGCTTACATGGAGCATCATTTAATGAGGTGGAAATGGTATTGGGCACAACATTTGTTTCTGAAGAAAAAAATATTTTTATCTAGCGAGGTTCGAACTTGGGTTTCAAGGTTCAAAGATAAGCGCGTCTACCATTGAGGCAATCCACAAGTTGTAACACATATTGCATTCCAGAATTGATATACTAACAAAACCACGAGCTTCCTTATCCTCCACCAAAATAAACAACCCTACAGAATGGGCATTTCCAAATAATTCAACTTCACTCTTCACGCCCATTCAAAATACAGTAGCAAAAATGTAGGGATTTTTATGTAATAAATATGGCATGTTTATAGGGATTTTTATTAAGCTCTAAGCATCCTCAATCAAACTTCCATCCTCAATCAAACTTCTATGGTAAAGACACACAACGCACATGAGTTTTCTATCAAAGCTTTCTAAAAATTTCCATAACCCTGAATCACAAAAATAACCTACATCGATCCAAAAAGAAACCTAATACTATCTATTACAGGTTTGTTTCTTTTTCGCCTAATGAATTCAATCTCAATGTTTATTATTGCCTTATTGGTAATTAAATTGTGTGTTTGCATTTTTGTGCCTGAATTATTTAATTGGTTAACCCATCTGTAAAATGATTGTATTTGTTGATGAATTAAGAAGAACATGAACCTGATTATGCGGTCTCAATAATTTTTTCAAGGTAATGAGTTTTTTCTTTTTATCTAAAATACTTTGATTCTTTTCTACCTAAGTAAGATGATCTTCAAATGATTTTTTATAGGAGCAATCAAAGGTCAATGAAGTTTACATTTTAGTCAAGTAACTTTGAAGGTAAATATATGTTTTTATGATCTGGTTAATTCTTGTGTTTGATTATATTAATGTATGCACGCCATATATTTGATGAAATGATTATGAAGCTAAGATTGTATGTGTTGATTATGTGATCTAATATCGTGTATTATATTGCTTCTCGAATGATTTAGCCATTTTGTTTGATATGTGGGTAGAAAATTGAGCGAGTTTGTGGTATGCAACTTATCGTGGTCCGGAGAACCGGTTGCATTATATATTTGCTTGAGATGGCGATGAGGTACTCTTTTTCACATTATATACCGTAGATCCAATTTAGCTATTTTTATAAGTAGCACCTTATTAAATTATCATATAGCTTCCAAGGATTAGGAGTGACATTATTTTGTAGGTCATGGTTGTAACCACTCATGAAGGAGTGCCTGAAAAATTTCACATTTTCTGGATGGGAATAATGGCAGCTCGTGGTTATAGTCATGCTTGTGTGCTCAATTGCAATTGGGAAACATGTTTATTCTATTACAATTTCTAATAATATATGGGGCAATGCATGTCACTAAGATAATGTGACAAGCCAACATATATCCCGAGCCTAAGGTGTGATTACGACTCGAACTCCATATAACAAATGAAATAAACAAATAAATAATCTTAACTGATTTCGTGGATTTTGCTTTTTTATTGTGTATTAGAAAATGTGATTATAAAATGAATATCTTAATATCGTCCATGTTTCATATTTATGCAACACAACCGCACTAGCTTTTTTATTTACGTTTTGTTATTACATATAAGTTTGTTTACATAGAGCTATAGTGAGCATGAATACATGAATTTAGATACTGAGACCTATTTGTTACGGACCTATCAAAAGGAACAAAAGCTAAGATGATTAAGAAGTTTGGTATTTGTGTTGTGCCAATTATTCAATTAAGTTATTTACTTGAGTTTTTTATTTGAAAACAAAATTGAATTAAGATTTAAAAGGTAGTATAAGAGTGAATGATGAAGAAGGCCATCCTACATTTTTCTTAATCGACATAGCTATTGATCAATTCATGAAACGGCTCATCATTGTTACTTATCACGTATCAATTTATTAATCATTCATAACTGATCTATTCATATTCACAAGATTCTCAACAATCCTACAAAGTGATTTGACTCCTTCCCATTTAAGTGGATAAACAATAAATGGAGAAAAGGCTTTCATGTGACCTCCATGACAAATGCTCACTATAACTCACTGGTGTATTGTCATGTCTCATAATGCTGACTTTAGTGATCAGGTATCACTTCCAACCTTAATAATTGCAACTGTTGTCTTCATTTTGAATCGCTATTACTGGTGACATTCATATGGTTCTTGAAGATTATTATAACCTACATTGCTTTTGAAGTGAGGACATATATATGTTATAATCTCTATTATCTGCAAATGTTATTATCTGAGTAACGGCTTTTGCTTTGTAGGTGATGAAACTCAAGAAACTTTACGCACATTTAAGTTTCCAAGCACACATTTAAGTTTAGTGTACACTCCCTTATTGGTACATCCATTGCAGTCTTAACATTTTATTGGATGTCTATATTAATTTGTTGGTATAATACCAACTTTTTGCCAGTTAACTAAAAACACTGTTTAGTTTATTTAAAATTAAGCACTCTCAGTCTTGTGTACAAAACACTGATATAGTGATATTGGCCTTGTATTTTTATAGTAGTTAAAAAACTTGCAATGATTATCTTTTCTAAGTTCTAATTATAGATTCCTACTTGCCAACTTTGTCATTGTTGGAGGGTAATTAACACATGTAATAAGCATATGTTTGTTTGTTAGAAAAATATTTCTTTTGCCCTACGAATGTCTTAGTCTTCATGAAATAAAATAATGATTACTAAATTATGAACTCATGGTTTGAAATGGAAGTTTTACCAATAAGGTAAATTTCTCTTAGTATTAGTATGGAGCACGGAATGATTAAACATCTATCGTTACAGAACATGGATATGTAATTTTGTGGCACGTATGGTTATATAATGTATAGACATACTATTCATTGTTTAACATGTGTTACTGTTTTCGTAATTTGCGGGAGAAGTGGGCAAAAAATTGTATCTTGCATGCATTGCCTATGGAAGAATTGTGTCATGATAACCATGGTACATCCTTACAGCTTCCATTGTCTTCTGCTACATGTTTATCGGCCAGCAGAAAGGTAGGAACACCAAGAAAAATATAGCACACAACTTCACAATGTGAACTCCTCATGGGTATGTGGCATACGACTTGGATTAAGCATTACCATTTTAATCCAAAAACATGATAATATTTTAATTATCAACAGTTTGGGTGCTCTTGATGCATACAAAATTTATAAATTATTTTAAACATGTTATATTTTTTTATGCGCACAAGGTGCTTCCCTATTAAAGTCCTTAATATGGTTAAGACAACCCTGTAATAGTAGAATAAGTGTCTTCGTGACAGTGACTTATTGAATCGCTTCTTGATATATCTTTCAATAAGATATCTTCTATTTGTTTAGATTTAGTATTTTAGCAAGATGGTGACAAAACTTTTATCTTTTATTGTTTTATGGGTTGTTATAGGAAGATGAACTTGCTAAGGAGATGGCATGGGTTCAAGCTAGACAAAGCACTGTTTTTTTGTCAACATGTTTGACAACATTGAGAAGTTCTCAAGAGACCGGTGAAATTACTAGCCTTGGTAAGTGAAAGAACGAGATTTTGCATATGGTCACTTCGAGTATCTTATCTTTAAGGGAGAAAGCTCTCGTATTTTATCCTACTAACATATGTGCACTTTATTCATACATTTGTGTATTGTCCATCTTTAAATTTTCTCCTATCAAGTAATCACAATGATGTCACTAGAAGTGCTAGCAATATATTTCTTGGTAATGGTGAACCACATGCGGATTTAAGAATTCTTAGACCAGGTCTCAAAGTATTTAAGTTTGCTGATCTAAAAGAGCTAAGCTTGTGCCGGGATTCTCTCTTGGGTCAAGGAGCTTTCAGAAAGGTGTTCTCAGGCTTGATCAACGAGAAAAGTTTTGCTCCTCCAAAATGTGGCGTTGGAATTGTTGTTGCTGTTAAAAGACGCATTGCATTCGATGATCAAGGGCACCTGTTGAATGGTCGCTAAGTATCAATATAGTTAGATCAACTTGAGTTGATAATTAATTCAAGTATTTAGACTTTAATCGAAACACATAACCATATTTTAGGCGTCATATTTAATATATAGCTTGTATGATGACAGTGACTTTGAAAGTGTAGTAGTTCTTCTTACACTATCCATTGTTCTTTTTACATAAATTACATGAACACTTTATTCTTTTTATCCCATTTTTTGTGTTGAAGACATTTGCCGTTATTCACTATTTATACGGCCAATTAGAATTAAATCAAGTATTATTATGAGCTAGCCCGCCCATCCGGGCTATAAACTAGTATATATATACTAGATCGAGGCCGCCGATGGGTGCTAACTAAAATTTCATTATCGATAAATTTAAATAAAAATAAGTATGAGCGTGTACTTGAATTGATGAGAAAATGAATAAAATAAATATGCACTTATCAATAAATTAATATCGTTAAACAAAAAAACTAACTATCAAAATAATCGAATTACATAAAGTTTACAATCTATGCAGAACCTCTCTATAAACAACATTGGTCGTAGAGTTGGTGTATTTTTCGTCTTTGTCACAACACAAAACCTTTAGACCTCTCTTGCTTTTTACTCTTGAGACGCCCATATAAAGTTGTCCGTGTGAAAAAACATGTCTTTCTAAAAAAAGCCCAACGTTAGACAACGTTTGGCCTTGACTTTTGTTTATAGTCATGGCAAAACAAACTGAAATGGGAAATTGTCTTCTGTTAAGCTGAAAAGGCATCTTCTTGTCGGATGGGCTAATAATCATTCTAGGTATAGAACGTACCTCGCCCACTTTACCACCTCATATAATTTTTCCTCAATATTCATTATTCCCATTCGCAATACTTGCAACCTTGTTCCATTACACAATCCGCCTCGTTGATCAATGTTCCGAATATACATTACCAGAGTGCCTATCTTCAGAACTAATTTATAGTGTGGAAGTCCAGACATTTTGATTGTATTTAAAAAATATTTAGTGTACATATCCTTTGTATGATTAAAATCCACATCCAAGTCTGAGACTGTATCCGAACTATAGTACACACTCTCTCTCCCACTAAGTTGGAAAATCATTCGGTCATTCACTTTGTCAACTTGCTCATGTGTTGGTGCAAGAATGGCTCTGTCTTGGAGATAAGATGGATCCCAAAGTTTTTCTTCCCAATTGTCGTAAGTTTCTCTAATCACAGCCTGTACATGATCATCAGAATCAGGGACTAGCATCTCGTTTGGGAATTCAACCTCAGCCGTACCATCTTTACTTCCACCTATTGTCCCATCACCAATACTCAAAATCCATTCAGCAAAATCCTTGATTTGTTCTACATCTCCAGGGTTGCAACCAATTCGAAGCCTTATATTTTCGGTAAGTTTAAAACGGTGCAATTATTCCAAAGATAAGACTTATTTAAGGAAGCATGTACAACATCTTGCACAATGCGGTTTGGAATAACCGGAGTATTTGGCGAAAATCCCCCAAAGACAACGACTTTACCACAAACACTTTATCGAAAAGCAGTAGTATAAGTACTGCTCAAAAGACAATTTACACAATATTATTATAAAGTTGTGAATCATATCTTGTTTATATTCATTATAAACTAAAAAAATAATGACCAATAGAATATATTCTTGATAATCTAAAACTACAAACAACAACAAAACAATCAGAATGCATAGAATAAATAAAAAAAAATTTACCTGTCGATATATCTCGTAATGTTCTTTCAAAAGCTTCAAAACAAAGTCTGTTAACCATTGGTGCTTCGTCCTATATAATTAACTTTGTTTCGCGAATCAAGTCAGCAAGATCTCCATCAGCACTAATAGTACACATTGAATCCTCCATAGCATTAATAGGTATTGCAAACCGAGAGTGTGATGTTCTACCACCATCAAGCAAGAGTGCAACAATACCACTTGATGCTACGTTTAGAACTATTTGACTCTTGGATCTTAACGCAACTGTCAATGTCTTGTAGTGAAAAGTCGTACACTGCCTCGTAACCATATACAAAAACATACCTCCTTTATCATTATCACAAGCATCTATTATAGTATCATATATTCCCTTCTTCTCATTTGTCAAACTTGTATATAGTGCTTGATGTTCTTTGTATCAATTACGAACATTATAATCAACTACATCGTAAATCAACCGATTGTAGCCATCCATTGTGAACTCGTAATCCGGATCGACATATTGACAATATCTTTGAGGCTTTTCGAATCTTTGAGCAATTTGTCTGAATATGTTAAACATATATTGTACCTTTGTTTATCCATTAGTTGTAGGCTGCTAAAAGGAAATAATTTGAGATTTCTGAGTTTCAAATAAGGTTACTTGCAATTGATTGTAATTCAGGTATAAACATTTATTACTGTTAATGATTTAAAAAATAAAATAGTATGATACCTGGATTATTTCTTTTTAGCCTTTCCAAATGTAAAACTTAGCCTGCTAACACTTTCCACGACTTCTCCCAAACGACCTCCGGTCTTGCCATACTATCTGATAGTATTAACATAACAAATAGATTATGAAGGTAATCACCAGTTCCCACCGACTTGCTTGATTATGCCTTGACGTATTCCTTGTCATCCGCTAACAATCCGCGTGCCTCATAAGCCTCTTTTATATATACGATATACTACACCATCGTATTCCTTAAAGTCGTCCCATTCTTCTCGCACTCTAACTTTGTTTAAGAGCATCGTAAATAAAAAGCTCTCCCAAGATAGAGGAACATGATGGATCCGACCTATGCTTTTCCTTGCTTTCTTGAGTCCATATTTTATCTTGACTGTTCCAAACAAAAAATTTGGGGATTTTCAACATACAACAAAGACCGTGCTAATTCATCTTCTTTGTTGAGATCCATATAAGCCAAAAACTTTGTAGTATTAGCTGAGGCGTACTCGAGTTGAAAGTCAATACTTTTAGTGGGATCAAATACAACCGAATGCTCGTTTGGAAGGGGAAATGGTAAACGCTCTACAGCAGGAAATCTGTGGTGTATATCAAACATATATCCTCCAGGCAGCTTCACAAGCTGATAAATAACGACAATCATAATAGTCTTTAATCTCATCCGTTTCTTCATCTTCAACATTGCAGTAACTCTATCCGGTCCCTTGTTTATGTACTTAAATAAATACTTAATTGATCCAAACCGATTGCACCATTCAACATTGATATGAACTTGGTACCTTTTCAATAATGTTGGATTGTGGAACAACAAAACCACGGTGAAGATCACGGGCCTTGTTTCTTAATTGTTCTTCCATCAATGATCCTTTTATAAATAGCATAGCCGCTTTCGTCGATGAAAGTAGACTCATTAAATGCCTTTGGAAAGTTCTTCGAACACATATTTTCAACCATGCAAGGGCAACTTCTATGATCAGGACCGCAAGGACCATGCATCATAAATTCTTTAACCAACTGGTGTAGTTTAGGATCTTCATCTTGACCTGGAATTTCAGCAGAAATACATCTATCTGTATCTACGGGGTATCTCAACTTGTCATCCGATTCCAACCATACACATAAGTGATATTGAGGCAGTCAACGTTTTTGAAATTCGATGGTATAAACCTCTGTAATAGAAAATAAAATAAACATATTGGTATTAAAAAATGCAATTTGTATAGAAATTAATTTTGCAAATAAATGTAAATTATAGCTTGAAATGTACCTGCACGAACACGACCAAAAATACGTTTCTCCTTAATGTCCTTTATCAACTGATCCAACTTAATCTTAAAAACTCTGGTGGTAATGTCCGGACGATCCTCTTATTTTAGACCCTTCTTACGTAAAAACCTTGTAATCTCAGGCCACTTTGGATTACATGTAAAGGTTATAAACAAATCAGGGTATCCATAAAGTTTGCACATCGCCATTGCATCTAAGTAATTCTGCATCATATATCTTGGGCTACCTGTGAAGGATGATGGTAAAATAACTTTTTTTTCCCACATTTCTTGTTTTCTTGGTTAGATGATTGAGCAGCTTCAGCTAATCGAGAATAAGTCTCACATCTTAATTCATTGTTTTTATTTTTTACATATAACAGCCTCTCTGCTTCAACCATAGTATAACCATCTATCAAAAACTGTTGAAATAATCGCCTACAGTTTAAAATAGTTGGAAAAACATTTGGCCTATCTTGTACACGGTAAGCAAACCATTCTCGCATTGTGACATATTTTTTATCCTTTTCTGGTGTGGCATCAGTAATACGTTGATGGTATATGTTAGTTCTATAACCATCTTCAGCAAAAGGAAACAACAACGAGTATTGTAATGGAAGGTATGAAACATGCAACTCACTAATCTTTTTCATCTTGCCATTGTTCTTGTGTACCATAATGTCTCTTTCGGTATGATTGTTGTCAAAGTCACCAACAATAAGTGTAGCCACTTCATTTGCTGTAGGAAGGTTATATTGCCTTCCATCTTTTTCACGCTTTCCTATCAGCCTAATCTTAACATTATCCACTCCATCAACAATTTGCTGACCAGCCATTCGAAACTTCAAAACCAAAGGGTTATCGCAATCAAGCATTGTTTTGAGGTCTTTAGTTACTTGACGGTCTATTTTTCGATTAGAAGAAGATGATTCTCCTTCATTTGAACTGTCATGAATTGAGAAAACATTATAGTTAGTGTATTTTGTTAGAACAGTATTGCCTGAAAATGAGATGCCGAAAACAAAATAAAAGGAAATGGTAGATATTGAATTTACCTGACAGCATCAATGCGGTTTTGAATTTAGTTCGTGGATCATAAATATAAAGTTGAGAAAACTTTGGTGTATCACCATCCTTGGGTAACAAATCTCCAAGTAAATGGTAGTTTTGCCCTTGTATTCTAAAACAATATGGTGTGACCATTGTTAACCGAATGGTCAATGTTACTACCATGGATGTAAGCAAACATCGAGTTATAACGTCGTATGTTATCAAGAAAGTTCTTGCTTATCCGATGTTCCCCATTAATTAGTTTCGTTAACAATTCAGGAGGATTTTTCAATGCAACAGGTAGTACAACTTTTCCTCGACCGCAACAAAGAAAAAATAAATCATTGGTACCAGAATTTGTAACTCCTCTTTTACTTTCGGCAAGCCACAACATTGCTCCAGATTTTCTGCATGGAACTGTCTGATCACCATGGTCGAGGTATTCTATAAAAAAAATTGTTGATTATGATATGCCAAAATATACACTTACTTAAACCTATAAATTATTAAATTAACTTACCGCTTAATAAATATGTAAAAAATAATCATGCCTTTAAATATGCCTGTAATACGTTCAATATAACCATGTTCATCCTCATAAACATCCTCTCCTAAATCAAATTCCGTTGTATCATATAAACTTGCCTTTGTTTTTCGTTTACTTTGTGTTGCGAGAATCTCATGTATACTATTTGTGAGCGGACTTCTTGAGAAAAAAATCATACTACATATTTGCATATATATAGTTATACTTGACAATATTTTACTCATAAATATTATTTCATATAATATGAATAGGAGATGAGGATCACTAATTTTGCTCACCAATGTCAAACTAAATTGGACTGTTTTTGCCTAATATTGATCTGCGAATTCTCTTTGACATGTTACATGTATATTACGTTTAATGATCGGTGAACTTATGATGTGTTATGATGCAAAAGTTAATATACAAAACATATGACACAAACTTACTTGTAGAAGTTATATCTTGTAATGGGATGTTTGCATGTATTTCAAGTGTGAACATATTAGGACTTAGAGATCCATCAACATTGCTGGAAGATATGTTCGGGACAGGTTGATATATACTACTACTTTTTACGATTATCTACATTTTAAAGGTCAACAAAAAAGTCTTGTTAACCATATCAAGGATTAAATATATATCCATATAGTTTATAAAGGTGTTTGTGATGAAAGCATGTACCTCTTTTGGGAGGCCTTCCGCGACGTTTACCTACATTTCCTATAGTTACTTCTGCCGGAACACCTTCTGAAAGGTTGGGCGAAACATCTCTACTAGTACAGTTATCTATAGTAGTAAGGTATAATGTATTATCATGCAAACGTTAATATATAAAAAAACATATGACACAAACTTACTTGTAGAAGTTATATCTTTTAATAGAATGTTTGCATGTATTTCAGGTGTGAACATATTAGGACTTAGAGATCCATCAACATTGCTGGAAGATACGTTTGGGACAGGTTGATTTATACTACTACTGTTATGATTATCTACATTTTAAAGGTGAACAAAAACGTCTTCTTAACCGTATCCAGGATTAAATATATATCCATATAGTTTATAAAGGTGTTTGTGATGAAAGCATGTACCTCTTTTGGGAGGCCCTCCATGACGTTTACCTACATTTCCTATAGTTACTTGGGAACACCTACGAAGGTTGGTGAAACATCTCTCTGTATGCAGATTATCTATAGTAAGCGGTATAATGTATTATCATGCAACGTTAATGTATAAAAACATATGACACAAACTTACTTGTAGAAGCTATATCTAGTAATGGAATGTTTGCATGTATTTTAGGTGTGAACATATTAGGACTTAGAGATCCATCAACATTCTTTGGAACATATGCTTGGGGCAGGTTGATTTATACTACTACTGTTACGATTATCTACATTTTAAAGGTGAACAAAAAAGTCTTGTTAACCGTATCAAGGATTAAATACCTATACATATAGTTTATAAAGGTGTTTGTAATGAAAGCATGTACCTCTTTTAGGAGGCCTTCCGGGTCGTTTACCTACATTTCCTATACTTAATTCTGCCGGAACACCTTCTGAAAGGTTGGGCAAAACATCTCTACTGGTACAGTTATCTGTAGTAGACGATTTTAATGTATTATCATGCAAACGTTCATATATAAAAAGCATATGACACAACTTACTTGTAGAATTGATATTTTGGAATGGGATGTTTGCATGTGGTTAGGTGTGAACATATTATGACTTAGAGATCACTGAGCATTCTTTGAAAGATATGTTCGGGACAGTTGGTTTATACTAATACTTATGCGCTTATCGCAAATTACAATTGAATAAAAGGGTTGTTAAATATATATATATATTTTGTGATGAAATAATGTACCTTTTGTGAGGCCTTCCGTCGTTTATATATTTCCTATACTAACCTTGAAACAATTTACGAAAGGTTGGAGGAAACATATTTACTTGTCGAGTTATCTATAATATAGGCTTTAAAATAATAAAATGTTTGTTAACCTAAAATATTAAATATAAATAGTTTATAGAAACTTTAATCAAAGCATTTACATGTTGGGAGGCACCTTTTGTTTATCTACATTGCTATAGGAATCGTGACTGAGCACCTTATGAAAAGGTCGGCAAAACATCACTGGTGGTACGATTGCCTAATATTCGGATTTAAATAAAAATAAATATGTGTGTTAAGTTTAGGATGAGTACAGCTAAAAAGGATATTGATAATTGTTAATATAAATATTTTACCAGTTCACAAACAAATTTCGAGGTATTCCTCGTGGTCTAGAATACTTTTCTATAGCCACCGTTGATGCTCCTTCGAAAAGGTTTGGTGATAGGCGAGTAACTATAGGATTCTTCTTTGGGGCGTCCGTGTCGGTTAGTAGTTCCTACCGTATTTGTAACTTCACTAAGAACATGAGGAATTTTTTGGTATAACAAGCGTGTGGGTCGTGAGAGGCGACTGTGGTGAAATGACGGGTACTACATCTGGCATGCGTAGACGTCTAACTTTTCTCTTCAGTGGTGTAGGATTTGTTAATACGGATACATTATTCCTTGTTTGAGAGGTTTGCAAAATTTGGTTCAAGTTTGAATACATACCTATTACATTAAGAAATATCGTCAAATCAGTTGTAAAAAACGTAAAAATAAGTATTGCATTATGAATTTAGATATAACATTACTCGTAGTTATGTCATGTAGAGGAGGTCGTTGAGATTGCATATTAGGTAATAAGTGAACAACACTTGAATCGCTCGAACATTGTATGGTATTTATTGACATGTCTACATTATAATGACTTTCGAAATCTTGACTAATAGTAGACAATTTGTCTCTATCATGATAAGCTGATTTGGAGTGATAACTGATCTTGTTACACATAAATTTTCGTTTCTGCCATTCATAATTATGCGGAGTGCCTATAAAGAAATTATACTTATAAACAATGTAAAACATAAATATTTAATTGTGAGTATAATTAAAAATAACGTAAATAAAAAAAACATGTAATAGTAATAAAATTATACTATCAATATACAAAGTTATTTGATAACGTACCAATAGTTGAGCGGTTTTCGCATATATAGAGGGTCATAGTTAATAACATTATTGTATGGCAAAGCATTGAAAGATACAACGTCATCATTTAGGGTTTTGTCCACCATTGTTGACTTTCTCTTGTTGCCATGTAATGGGGTATACTGATTACACAACCAAACAAAATGATAAGGGTAAAAACCTAAATGTTGTTAAATATTTATACAAACAACCAATAATTATAACGATAAATCAATATATTTGTATTTAAAAAAAACAAAATAAAAGAAAAACAAACTTACATGAACAATTATTCATTCTTTGATTGGGTAACATACTTGATTCATTAGAACATATTGAAGAAATATTGTTTGAGCTTTGATTATCTTGAATAACAACCACCTCTTCCATTGAATTTGTATAACCCTTATCAAATTGTCTCTTCCTTTGAATCGATTAATTATCTATTTTCTTTGATATGAGAAAAGGGAGATCTTATGAAGATTGTTAAGTAAATAGTTTCATATTTGAATGTTTGATTCAAAAAAATTTATTGCAGATAAAAAAGTAGTTAATGAGATTCAAATACACTTTTGTAACCTATTAACAATTAAATGAGGCCTAATATATACCAAATAAATGTACGAGTTTATAAAATCCCAACACCTCATTTATTTGTGTTTTGTAATTTATAAAAGTTTGGATACAATATTATACAATAATATTAAATGTTGAATGAAAAAATTTTTATGCAGTATAATGATTGCTTGTTGTAGCCTTAAACCTAAACAATATATTGTATAGATTTTTTAATCTTCTAAATACAATACATACTTACCAAGTTTTATTAGTCAAAAAATCTTTGACATTAGGATTCTAAGCATTACTTCCATCAACATAATTGCTCTCCATCTACTACCGGTAACAAACCATCATCTACAGTTTGATACTTATTTGATTTCTGCTAAGATAAACAGTAAAGGATCATCATCTTGTTGATATTGTTCATGATTTCTGATCATTACTTTCATTTATTTTAATTGATAAAATTTTCAGTATGTAATCCTTCTAACTTTTTGATTACCATAACTTTCATACGGTATTGGTTCAGATATGGATATTATAGTCCCAATGACATCTGCGTTTACATATATGCTACGTAAGTTAAAGCGTACAAAAAATTTCAATTCATCTATTATTATGCAGACTTATTTTAATAAATTTTCAGCATGCAAGAATGAAAAAAAAATTAGAATAAAACAAATAATAAATAATTCTTACCAACAATATCAGTCTCTGAAAACCGATTTATTGTAAAGTTCTGGAGAGGTTCAAATCTAAAACCACGGGTATTATGTTCAAAGGGAGAAACTCTTGTCACAGACGTATTCTTATAGAATCCGATTTTGTAATGGTGACTCAGCAACGGGAACTTTCCTCCATTCTCACCAACCCCAAAGCTTCCCACTTTGTAGCAGGAACCTTCATCCAGAATAGCTTGAAACTTGTTCATATCTGCCTTCTTAATAGAAGCCTGAATACGGTTTTCCTGAAAAATTATGTAAATATGGAGAGATACAGATTAAATATATATTTATTTATACAACCATATATGTTATTCAAATAAACAGAAAATAAAGTGGATAAATATAATTAAAAGTTTACAAAGAACATAAATTATTGTATATGGAAAAAAACAGAATAGGGTAATGTTAAAACCTGTTCATCTTGTAATAGTACTTCTAAACTCAAAACTTCATTTGGCTTAGTGATGGGATGAGCTTTCCATATGCGTACAACCCTCACCAAAATTTTTGCATCATCAAGCATAGGGTCAACGTCACTCAAAGTAGTGATCTGTTGATCCATTTGTTTTGCCTACAAATGAGAAAATAAGTTAATACATATTTAAAATATGTCATCATATATAACGAATATCATATTTCAAACAATAGATGAGACAAAAATATAAATGACTGATTATGATTAGGCATTTCAAATACCTTATGATTGTATAAAGATGAAGTTATAAGAGATGAAATGAGGAGTGGTTAAAACTGCACTGAAATATATAGTGGTGCGAATTAGGTTAAATGAAGCAAATTGAGAAATTTCAGTAATTCAAAAAATCAAAATTTAAAACTTGTAGCTATAAATCAGGATGTTAAGTAAGGCAAGGATTCAATTTTTAAAAGGTTTAACAAAAATAACTTATGTTGGTTAATTTTCAATAATTATTTTGAATACAATTTAAAACCTTCCTTTATTATCTTATTACATTTTACAAATTTGAATAATACAAATTTTAATTTCCATTTTATTTAAAAGGATTAAAAGAACATATAGCATGAACAAATATGGTTAATTAGGATACATATAGAATGTTATTTTTGTTATAGACAAATATATGGAAAAACAACTTATAAGGAGAATAGAATAGGCGAATATCGAACTCAAAGACTACTTACATGGGACAATAAGTAAAAACACCATTTTATTATTAAAATTAATCTGATTTAGATAATCAATCTAAATACTACATTACACATACGCATTTGGGATGTTATAACAACTTATTTGATTGGTTACCGGTATACTACAATATTAAACAAAGCTAATTACATTTTGTTATTAGGTTGCAGAACACAGTTTATGGACTCATAAAATCAATAATGAAAAAGTAATAACTTGATAAGCTTTGAAAAATAAGCTGCAGATTCACCAATAAGCTTATTTTTTTTAAACTAATTTGAACAACACAAAAATCTTGTTTTTTCTATAAGCATTGGTATACTACAATTTAAGAAAACCCACATCCATTAGATGAGGTAAGACTATACTAATGAACTAATACGCTTAATAGAATAAGTTCTGGATATAGTAAACAAAAAGCTTCAATGACACTAAAAATGCTATCGTTGTCTAAAAAGCGACCACAAGGAACATGACTTATCTTGTAATACTCACTGCTAATCGATGTTGCAAATTACTCCCTTTGTCCAGCGAACCAAACATTCGACAACCCCGGTTATCCCGAAACACGAAAACAACAAAGAATGACCGCAAACGTTATGTTAACTAAAACATAAGTAATCAATAATTTGGAAAATGCATATATTTTATGATGTTCTTTATCATTGAAAAATTTAATAAAATAAGCCGAAAAACTCAAACAAATATGGATGTAACTAAATAACTACCACAAAGAACATATCTTATCATGTAAAAAGCTACTACAAAGAACATGGCTTATCTTGTAATACTCCGCTAATCAGATGTTGCAACTTACTCCACTGACAATGAACCAAACATTCGACAACCTTGATTATCCTGAAACACAAAAAACAACACAGAATGACCGCAAAAGTTATCTTAACTAAAACATAAGTCATCAATAATTTGGAAAGTGCATATATTTTATGATGTTCTTTATCATTGAAGCATTCCATAAAATAAGCTGAAAAACTGAAACAAATATGAATGTAACTAAATACCTACCACAAAGAACATATCTTATCATGTAATCCTTCGCTAATCATATGATGCAAACTAATTGATATATCCATTCCAACAAAAGCAACTATATTTCTGAAAACACCACAATAGAGAATGACCATAAACATGATGTTAACTAAAACATAATTCATAAAGCATCACTGAAATGGATCTATTTTATGATGTTATTTATAATTGAAGCATTTCATCAAACAATACGTATACAATCATTACTTTGTGGTTAGAAAATGAAGTTATTGCAAATTAGGCATTTCATCAAACACATGGTGTACATGTCTTATAAAAATAGAATAAACACAGAAAAAACAAAATACACAATATGAATCTAGATAAAATCCGATCAAAATAGAATAAACCAAAAAAGATTAACAATCTAATCAAACATAATCGTTTCATCTAAATGGACAGAATACCTTCTTTAATTCGATTGACAAAAGATCTACAATGCATAAGTTATTGTAGATCCATGGATTAACTCAAATATTGTTGTCGAGCTATGATCCATTCGATTTTATGGATCTGCCGTTTGGTTTGATGAAATTATTATGATCAACATAGTTATGTTTGAAGTTGTTTTGAGAGAGGAGATTGTGTGTGTGTTTTACACATACAATCAATTTTTGAATGAGCTTGATTAGGTCTTCCATAGAAATCAATATATAAAATGAAGGAACGGTCCGGATCAAAGTAATTTACACGTGACAATTGATTAAGATTTTTGGGGAGATTTTATAGGACAAGCTTGCTTTATATAGGAGGTAGATATATATATATATATATATATATATATATATATATATATATATATATATATATATATATATATATATATATATATATATATATATATATATATATATATATATATGTGTGTGTGTGTGCGGCGTGCGTGCGCTTTCATTTGGGATACGGAAGATTGAAGGGCTGCCTCGACATATGAAGCAGCTAGCACGCTACTATTGAGGCGAAACAACGATCGATCCGAGTGTTGTGGCTCCATTTTACAGTGTGATAATTTCCTCATGGTCCGAACTGTTGTTGTTCCTTTTCTAAATATCAATTTTCATAAATGTTTCGGACTCAAAATCCATTATACCTAATAAAGTTAATTTAAATACCTAACCTTTAACCAAAACAATCATAAAGAACCATAATCTCCAACTCATAACAAGTCATTCCAGGCTATGTTTTATCTTTGATGGGTCAAATGGGTTAGAAATGTTCAATGCTTAAACCCTCGGGATCATCTTATTATTGTGATTGTAAAAATATATTTGATAATAGATCAATCATAGAATAGAAAAATAAAATATTGCAAGGTGCAAGCAACAACACATAAAAGAAAAGCAGCGCGATTTGAAACACCGTTGGCCGACAAAGAACCCCATTTCATTATATAAGCTTCAACCACAGCTTTCTTTTAATCGGGTCCAAACTTGTATCCACGTTCACGATTGGAACACAATCCGTTTGAACACCGCATTAAAGGTCACTCCTTTTTAGTTTGTGATATTTTTCCACTTCTAAAAGTACCACATTTGAGTGTCGTTGAATCTGCGTACGCTGCTCCTAAAGCTTGATGTTGGTGCTGCAACATGATGCTTAGTTGTTGCTACTAATGTTACTCCTCACGACACAAACATACGACCATGGTTTAAATAGGATATGATTCCAACTAAAGTTTTTATTCGGATAAACCTAACTCGAGTGAGACCTATTCGGTTGGGTTATTGGGATTTTGGAGAAGGAACCTTACATGTGACCCTTATAAGGTGCGGGTTATTTAGAGTGCAGGTTTACACGAATATGCAAAATAAAAAAATGGATGAATCTTTATAAACCTAGGAAAATGTATTTAAAAAAATCCTTTTGCGATAGGTACTAATTCAAAAACATCCTTATTGTGATGTTACCTCGTCACATAAGTATATCATCAAGCGAAATACTTCTTTATCCGGTGGTACTTTCATGCTTCTCTCTTCCATTGAATGCTCAATCGACATATTCATATATAATTTTATGTCAATGGCCAAAACAAGTTTATCAACTAAACAATACAAAACACCCATAAATACTCATATGAGCAGGGAATATAATTATCTATATATTTTGAATTTAATTATATATTGATGATAATTTATATCATAGAATCTATATATTTCGAATTATCTCACCGTCTCGATCAATCGCCATATGGAGCACCCAATATGCAAATCTTTTATCGTGAATGACTAATGAAAGGAACAATATGCAAATCTTCTATTAGGAATTGGCTAATGATAGTTTTCAAAATTCTACTTATGAAAAGGGAGTATATAACGGAGCCTTACATAAACATTAGATTATCATATCACCATATATAAATTTAATCGAGACTAATTTAAAGGAATGAATGTAATTACGCTTTAGGTGGTCCATCGACATCTTTTCCATCCTAATGATCTGGGTAACTTTAATAGAGTCAATTATTTCTCCAAATACAAATCCAAACTCCGCATTACTATGATTACTTAATCGGTTTGTTTTAACACAATAGCCACACACAAATAATCAAACATTCTCACCATTAGAAACATTAATCTTAAATGGATCCGATAATATACTTTACCTCAAATCTTAAATGGATTTGTATAACATTAATCTTAAATGATTATGCAATTCAAGTCAAATACCTCAAATCTTGAAGTCCGATTTTGAAGCAATCATTAGGTTCCGATAAATAGATTATAGGAACCAAGTATAAAACAAACAAAGTTGAAAATTATCAACTATCATGAGAAATCACACGAATCGTAGCCTCGACCTATCCCCTTTATCTTCTTTTCTACTTCCTCATCTATCATTCCCATGACTTCCGAGGCGATTCAGTTTTATTACCCTAAGAACAAAAAAAAAGATCTAATTAGACCAAATTTTCAGTCAAAATTTAAAACCCATATATAATATAACTTAACAAAGATGCTAATACCACCAACAAAAACTCCCCCAATACGAATAATACAAATCCCCACTCCTTTATCGGAAATATAAAATAAACTAAATTAAACCCCAATTCATTTTTAATGAACAAATAATTAAACCCTATTCATTAAAAACTTTAAAAAAGATATGATAAACCTTAAAATAGTATTAAAAAACATATAAAAAATCAAACTGTTAATAAAAAAGAATAACACAAATCCATAACTTAATTACCCAAAAAAAAACCTAGATTAGTAGATAAATTAATAAGTAATAGATCAATGTACCTTTATTCCATTAACCGAAAAACATACTATTGATTAATCAGATCGAGCCCTTTTTTTTTTTTTTTGAAGTAGGCTTTTCTTTGTTGTGTGTGTTTGCTGTATAGAATTAATAAAGTAAAGGGAGCCTGGTTTTGTTTGTTAAGATATTAGTTTTCATCCTTATATTTTTATATATGACCCCGCTTTCTCTAAGTTTTAATTTTTTATGTTTTTGACACATATTTTTGTACCCAATCTCTTATATAATTTTACACAAAAACGAATTTTTATAAATTTTTACTAATTAAAGAAGTTCTTAATTTTTTTTCATTAAGCATCTTTAAAAATAAAAATAAATAATTTAATTATTACTTAATAAGGTATGATTTGATTTTTGAAATAAAAAATTCCACTAAGGATTTTGTTTTATTATATATATATATATATATATATATATATATATATATATATATATATATATATATATATATATATATACATATACATATATATATACATATATGTATATATATACATACGTATATATATACATATATATATATATACGTATATATATACATATATACGATCAAAGTGTATCACCTATGTTTCATGAATTTTAAAAGAAATCTATCGAAACTTTAACAATTTTAGTTGTAGCTAATAAAAAATTATTTTTGTTGTAAGGAGAGTGTCAATTGTCAAAATTTAGTTGGATCCCATTTTAACATCTTTAAGTTTGATCTTATTTGATTTAGATTCTATATATATATATATATATATATATATATATATATATATATATATATATATATATATATATATATATATATATATCGATTCCATTGAGAAGATTTTTATTTTGAGAAAATTGAGAAATCTTCGCTTGAGCAAATTGATTCATCTTTTTTATTTGATTCACAAGTAAACATCATTTTATGGTGAATCGAATCTATAAATCACAAATTTGATTCATAAATCATTGTTAAAATCGAGTTTTGATGATGATTCATTAAATTTGTACTGATGATTCAGTATTCTACATATGTCGTAAAATCGAGAGATTTTTAACATTGATTCAAATTTTTTTTACACATTTTGAATTTTAATCACATTAAAATGAGTTCTACGCTTGAAAAACAAGAATCAAATAAGAAGATTACTTAAAATAAGAAGGAATAAGAAGAACTATAACCGCAAATCCGAGATGCACCGACCTAAATTAGATGCATCCCTTTAATCTTAGATGCATTATAACGCACCATAGTGTGTTTTTTAGCTTTTAATCAGATACATATACGTATATTAGATGCATTTCATGATTTCTATTGTTTTTTATTCCTCCGCAAATGCAGAAATCATGAATCAATTTGCACAATCTATACATCAAATTAACTTTCGAAACTCAAGATGTTGCATCTATATGAATAGAAATGCATCTAATGCAAGTCGTTGCATCTCAAATCGTGATTTTGGTCCTTACCACTTCCTTATTTTAATTTCTTACCACGGATCCCACTCTCTCTCTCTCTCTCTCTCTCTCTCTCTCTATATATATATATATATATATATATATATATATATATATATATATATATATATATATATATATATATATATATATATATATATATATATATATATATATAGCAAGCACAACCCGTAAAGAAAGGCGCGATTTGAAACACCGTTGGCCGACAAAGAACCCCATTTCATTATATAAGCTTCAACCACTTTCTTTTTAACGGGTCCAAACTTGTATCCACGTTCACGATTGGAACACAATGGTTGAACACGCATTAAAGGTCACTCCTTTTTAGTTTGACGATATTTTTCCACTTCTAAAAGTACCACATTTGAGTGCGTTGAATCGCGTGCTCCTAAAGCTTGATGTTGGTGTTTGCAACATGATGCCGGTGTTGCTACTAATGTTACTCCTCGACACAAACATACGACCATGGTTTTAAATAGGATATGATTCCAAACTAAAGTTTTTATTCGGATAAACCAACTCGAGTGAGACCTATTGGGTCGGGTTATTCGGATTTGGAGAAAACCTTACATGTACCGACCCTTATAAGGTGCGGGTTATTTAGATGCGGGTTTACACGAATATGCAAAATAAAAAAATGGATGAATCTTTTAAACCTAGGAAAATGTATTTAAAAAAATCCTTTTGCGATAGTACTAATTCAAAAACATCCTTATTGTGATGTTACCTCGTCATAAGTGTATATCTTGTCAGCAATACTTCTTTATCCGTGGTACTCATCATGCTTCTCTTTCAATGAAATGCTCAATCGACATATTCATATATAATTTTATGTCAATGGCCAAAACAAGTTTATCAACTAAACAATACAAACACCCATAAATACTCATATGAACAGGGAATATAATTATCTATATATTTTGAATTTAATTATATATTGATAATTTTATATCATAGAATCTATATATTTCGAATTATCTCACCGTCTCGATCAATCGCCATATGGAGCACCCAATATGCAAATCTTTTATCGTGATGACTAATGAAAGGAACAATATGCAAATCTTCTATTAGGAATTGGCTAATGATAGTTTTCAAAATTCTACTTATGAAAAGGGAGTATATAACGAGCCTTACATAAACATTAGATTATCATATCACCATATAAATTTAATCGAGACTAATTTAAAGGAATGAATGTAATTACGCTTTAGGTGGTCCATCCGACATCTTTTCCATCCTAATGATGCTGGTAACTGAGTCAATTATTTCTCCAAATACAAATCAAACTCCGCATTACTGATTACTTAATCGGTTTGTTTTAACACAATAGCCACACACACAAATGCAAACATTCTCACCATTAGAAACATTAATCTTAAATGGATGTATAATATACTTTACCTCAAATCTTAAATGGTTTGTATAACATTAATCTTAAATGATTATGCAATTCAAGTCAAATACCTCAAATCTTGAAGTCGAATTTTGAAGCAATCATTAGGTTCCGATAAATAGATTATAGGAACCAAGTATAAAACAAACAAAGTTGAAAATTATCAACTATCATGAGAAATCACCCGAATCGTAGCCTCGACCTATCCCCTTTATCTTCTTTTCTACTTCCTCATCTATCATTCCCATGACTTCCGAAGCGAGTTCGGATTTTATTACTAAGAACAAAAAAAGATCTAATTAGACCAAATTTTCGGTCAAAATTTAAACCCATATATAATATAACTTAACAAAGATGCTAATACCACCAACAAAACTCCCCAATACGAATAATACAAATCCACTCCTTTATCGAAATATAAAATAAACTAAATTAAACCCAATTCATTTTTAATGAACAAATAATTAAACCTATTCATTAAAACTTTAAAAATATGATAAACCTTAAAATAGTATTAAAAACATATAAAAATCAAGCTGTAATAAAAAGAATAACACAAATCCATAACAATACCCAAAAAAAAACCTAGATTAGTAGATAAATTAATAAGTAATAGATCAATGTACCTTTATTCCATTAACCGAAAAACATACTATTGATTAATCGATCGAGCCCTTTTTTTTTTTTTTTTAGTAGGCTTTTCTTTGTTGTGTGTTTGTTTGTGTAGAATTAATAAAGTAAAGGGAGCTGGTTTTGTTTGTTAAGATATTAGTTTCATCCTTATATTTTATATATGACCCGCTTTCTCTAAGTTTTAATTTTTATGTTTTGACACATTTTGTACCCAATCTTATATAATTTTACACAAAAGAATTTTTATAAATTTTACTAATTAAAGAAGTTCTTAATTTTTTCATTAAGCATCTTTAAAATAAAAATAAATAATTTAATTATTACTTAATAAGGTATGATTTGATTTTTGAAATAAAAAATTCCACTAAGGATTTTGTTTATATTATATATATATATATATATATATATATATATATATATATATATATATATATATATATATACATATATATATATACATATATATATACATACGTATGTATATATATATACATACGTATATATATATATATATATATATACATACGTATATATATACATATATACGATCAAAGTGTATCACTATGTTTCAGAATTTTAAAAGAAATCTAAAACTTTAACAATTTTAGTTGTAGCTAATAAAATTATTTTTGTTGTAAGGAGAGTGTCAATTGTCAAAATTTAGTTGGATCCCATTTAACATCTTTAAGTTTGATCTTATTTGATTTAGATTCTATATATATATATATATATATATATATATATATATATATATATATATATATATATATATATATATATATATCGAGTTCCATTGAGAAGATTTTTATTTTGAGAAAATTGAGAAATCTTCGTTTGAGCAAATGATTCATCTTTTATTTGATTCAAGTAAACATCATTTTATGGTGAATCGAATCTATAAATCAAATTTGATTCATAAATCATTGTTAAAATCGAGTTTGATGATGATTCATTAAATTTGTCTTGATGATTCGATATTCTACATATGTGTAATAAAATCGAGATTTTAACATTGATTCAAATTTTTTACACATTTTGAATTTTAATCACATTAAAATGAGTTCTCTTATTGAAAACAAGAATCAAATAGAATTACTTAAAATAAGAAGGAATAAGAAGAACTATAACCAAATCCGAGATGCACCGACCCTAAATTAGATGCATCCCTTTAATCTTAGATGCATTATAACGCCATAGTGTGTTTTTAGCTTTCGGATACATATATATATTAGATGCATTTCATGATTTCTATTGTTTTTATTCCTACGCGACGCCGAAATCATGAAAATCAATTTGCACAATCTATACATCAAATTAACTTTCGAACTCAAGATGTTGCATCTATATGAATAGAAATGCATCTAATGCAAGTCGTTGCATCTCAAATGCGTGATTTTGGTCACTTCTCACCACTTCATTTATTTACTTCTCATGGATCCTACTCTCTCTCTCTCTCTCTCTCTCTCTCTATATATATATATATATATATATATATATATATATATATATATATATATATATATATATATATATATATATATATATATATATATATATATATATACCCAGCGCATGTGGCGATAAATATAGTTATATGTGTTTGCTTACCGTTTAGTGAATTCGTTTCACAACACTTGAATGTATATGTGTTAGTTAATTTTGTTTGGGTTACGTAACTTTCCGTGGCTTTCATGACATCATTATTCCGCATATAGAAATACCCTACGCAATCTCGTAAACACTACCCCAAAAGTATATGATTTTGACGAATCAAGATTATATTGATTGAAATAAATGAAATAAAGGTTAAAGTTGTAAAATTTTTAATTAAAATAAAATAAACCCATTAAAAATATAAAACTAAAACTCATAAAAATATATCAAAATGGATGTTGAATTAAAGAGCATAAAATTTTAGAAAATATGGTGAAATTAGATTATAAAAAATTAGTAGATAAAAGATAATTTAATTTAAAAATAAAATAATTTTAGTTGAGAAATAACATGTCATTTTATAATTGGAGCTCTTTATCTTAATTTTTAGTTGTTGGAGTTAGGTCCAGTTTGTTAGAAGTTGAGCTTGGTTTGTTAAGTAACACATGTCATCTCATGATTGGAGCTCCTTATCTTAATTTTTGTTGAAAAACTCTTTCATAATAAGCAAGTAAAAAGTCTGAATTTTAAGCCTTAATTTTAGAAGGCCTAAATGCATTATAAAGTAGATATAATATATATATATATATATATATATATATATATATATATATATATATATATATATATATATATATATATATATATATATATATATATATATATATATATATATATATATTAAATATAGTTTCACAATATAGCCTTTTGACTAATCACATGTAAAACAAATTATAATTTATTAGTAATATACCTTTCACGTATAAAAAAATATGCCACTTCTCCCTCAAAACCCTAATAATTTTTTGCTTTTAAATTGTAACATGAAGAACCCGTTATGATCAATATCCGTAATGCTAATCCTTTTATGTTTGTGATTTTGTTTTGCAGATTGAATTCTCCATAATTGTGATGAAAAATATGGAACGGAAGCTTATATGATATTCGGGGGCACTATCAAAGCATGAAACATTATGAGACGATAGTCTTGAATTCTTTTACCTAAGTTTGACCTTTTCTCTTTCAAGGTCATTAGCTTTCAAAAACTCCCTACTGATCCGTGATTAATAGATACTTCTTTTCTCTAAAAAGCGTGTTAGTATACAATCATTGTTATCTCTTTCCCATATGTTAGCCGGAATGTATGGCTCAAATTAGATCTTCTTATGTTGTTATGTTTGAACTTCAAGGTAAGTTGTAGCTTGATAACAAATTAAATATGTTAATGTTGAGCTACATCTAGAGTCCTATCTTTGTACAACATTTTCTTGTGCTTGATAAATAGAGAAAATTTTGAATTATCTAATGTGATAAAAGTTAAAACCATCTATGTTTAGACAATTGTAGCATGATAAAGCTTCTTATTCACGTAAATATATGTTGACCATATTAGGCTCAAAAAGTCAAAAATTATGCACAAACACAATATTTACAAAGGACAAAAATTTAAAAACAACATTAACGTGTTTACAATTTGCTAGCGATTCTGGTTATTGGCTTATTGCCACGATTCTTAGGGCTGTTTGATTTGCATTTTAATTGCATAAGACCCACTATCTTTGTATCATATAAAAGCTTTATGATATAAAGGAATTGAAGATGAAGATAGTTTACCATATGATATTGGGCTGACTTGTGTTAATGGAATATTAGGATCCGAATCTTGCTATCAAACAACTAAGGTTTTTATGCGAGGTTATTGAAAGCGTGTCCGGTTTTGAACCGACGAGAAATGGTATCAATTGGTGAATCGGATCAAATTGTTAGTTTAGAGTGCAAGAGTACTTTTAGGTATTCAAACTTTTCATAATGGTATAGTAGGATATCCTAGATGGTGTGATGTTTGGTTCTATTCTTTCAAGATACGGACTTCAAGGATGGAAGCTTGTGATTTAGGAAATAACGAAGTTTCGCAGAGTGAACACGGGTTTTATTAATATAAGGCCTTCAAGATATAGCCTCATGTTGGATCTCCATCCCGATAACCTACCACCATTGCCAATGTGAAAGGAAGCTAAATTGGAGATGCCATTCATTGCGCCTGTGGATCTACCATGTAGAGTGGGCGGGCGCCCGCAGCCTATAGAAAAAAGTTGATATTTTAGTGTAATTTTTATTTAATTTTGACCTTTTTTCGAAAGTGACCCCCACCAAAAACTCAAATTGCCCCCCACTCACATACTAAAATCCAACATTTAACTCTTTAAAGCCTTATAAATCTTTCATGTCTAAGTAAAAATACTCGATTTATCATTATGTTTATAGTTTTTTCTTTCGCATTTTGTTGCTATCGTAAAAATAAATAAATAAATAAATAAAATAAAATAAAAAATAAAAAAATTTGCCCCACATATCCTATTTTTCTGGGTCCGTCACTGATTGCAGCTACCATCTTAACGAGGTTAAGATACTTTAAACACGTTTACCGATATTCGGTCTTAATATACTCATTTTCCTTTTCTTATGCCTTGTGAATCTTTTCCATCAGTTAAGTTCTCCGGTGACTCAGACAACTTCCGATGCTTCGATATTGGGTAGAACCCGATGGTTCATTCTATAAGTCAAGTGGAACTATGTCTCACTGCACTGGTCAAAATGGAGGCTTTTAGGCTCTAATCATACTAATTATTCATCTAAAGATCTTGGCCAACAAAATTAGTAATCGGAGTTTCATCTATTAGTTCATGTTTCGATTTAAAATGACAAGATTAATCGGTTTTGTTACTTTCTTGAAGTTGGCATTGTCAATTAAACCCAAGCTACTATCAAATTGATATCTACTACTCGTGTCACTGAAATGAACCATCCAAGAATTTGGGTTTACATAAATGGAAGTTAGTGGAAAAACTAGAGGGGGGTTGAATAGTTTTGGATTTTACGTTAGTTTCAAAAACTTTAGATTCAAGTAATATGTGAGATCTTATGGATGTAGAGAAAGTATAGATCTAATGATAAAGCAAGTAAATAAAGTAAAAGAATGGAAAGAAAAGACACAACCGATGTATAGTGGTTCGACTACAAGGACACCTTCCTTGCCTACTCCACTCCCGAGTCACCTACTCGAGAGTTCAAGCACTATGTCAACAAACTCCTTCATTTGGCGAGAATCCTTCACAACGTTGTTACACTTTTCGGTACAAAGCTAGAACCGAGTCCAGTAACACGGTGGACCAAACAAACACGACTATTACACAACAAATATGTGAAATATCAAATACAAGATCTTCGCTACAAAAATCTTATGGATGACAAATCAATCAAGGACCCTGCTTGGATGACTTGTAGGAATGCTGTGATCTCGCCTTAGAAGGACCTATATGAGGATCACAATAGAAAGAAGAAGAACAACTCTCTAGATCAAGTGATCTATATGTTAAAGAGAAATGAGGTGTTTGAGAGATTTAGTAAGAAGGGGTGAGTTAGAATGAAGAAATGGCTCTCTATTTATAGGCAAATTCTTCACATTCCTGGATCACGGATCCCTTCCACTTGGGATCCGTCTGAGTGTAAACCTAGGGATCCGTGGAACTCTCCTCTTGCCCATGGGTTTTGGTTATGGGTCAGGGTTATGGGTTGGTCCATGGGTTTCTTTAGATTCAATGTATCTAAGTATACATTGTATCTAGTCTACTTGGGTATGGGTTAAGATCCATGGGTTATGGTCCATGGGTTATGGTTTTACCCATCCTAATAAACTATTACAACAAATGCTTAATTACTACATTTTTGTATTTAAATGGCTATATGTAAATGCTTTACAAAAATATGTATCCTTATAATTATATTTAAGACAACATTATATTTGTTATCAACAAAACACAAAGAGATCGCAAAATATTAATAAACGTTTTATGGTTTATTTATTAACAATCTCCCTTTGTTGATGACAAAACATAATGTTATGATGAGTAAAACTTAAGAATAGATGTAATTTTGAAAGCCCTAAGTTTTACCTCTTCTCCCCTTTTGTCAAAACAAAAGTTAACCCTTGGAAGAAATAACGCTAACTCCCCGACGGTAGCTCCCCTTGTTTGGGGCGTCAAGTGAAGAAAAAAATAAAAAATCCTACAAAAGAAAGGTTAGTAACATGCTTAAATAATCTTGGGATTTTAGAATCAAGATTGGGAGCAAGATATGTAAACAAGGCTTTGTAATAAAACAACAAATTGTAGTGGTATTTATGCCACGTACAAGCATGTAAACATAAGAACAAGACTTGTTCTTGAAAATGACTTCAAAAATATATATATATATATATATATATATATATATATATATATATATATATATATATATATATATATATATATATATATATATATATATATATATATATATATATATATATATATATATATATATATATATATATATATATATATATATATACTAAGAAAAATAGTAGTAGTGATTCCTTCATGCTTGCATAAGGTTATGGATGGAGGTTTTGATGAGTGATGGTATTGATGCGATCAAGGATGAGGTTGAGTTTGAAACGCATTTCTTCCCCAACTTCATTGCGATTTCCCAGTGGATTGGCAATGTTCACAATGCAAGTGATGTGGGTAATGATTGCGGAACTTTTCCGGTTGTTTTGATTTGAGTTATGCGGAAGATGTGGTGGAAAAATAGGAAAATATGGATCAACATCCGGAATGTTTGTAATGGTGGTGGAAAACCTAGATGTTCTTGTAATGGATGGGAGCTAATGGTGGTGATGTTTCAAGATTTTGAAAATAGTATTTGGAGACGTGGGGGTGTTGAAAAGACTATTTTTTTGTTTAGGTTGTTTAGATTTTTGGAGTCTTAAGGAGTTCCAAAGAGTGACTTTAGGTGGTGATGAATTTGGTGTACTTGTTGGTGATGAGGAGGTGCTATAAAGGAAGCATCTTATGGTGAGTTGTTTGTTGAGGAAGAATCATTTGAGGTTGGTTTGCTAACAACAAGATCGGATACTAATCGTGCGGATATCCTAGAGTTTGATTGTGGGTATTTTGGATGGTAGTAGTACAAAGGTTTGGGTATCATGAAGATGATTGTTTGTACTAGGTGATTCATCTAAAGGGTTTTGGATGACATGGTGTATTGTGTTTGTGAGGATGAGATGGATTATGCAAGCATTTTAGGGTTCTATATATAGAAAAAAAACAAAGCATTGTAATGAATGCTTGACCCAAAATGTGGATTAAAATCTAATGATTAGATATGAATTTAAGGCATGTGATCATGAGATAACAAGCATTAAAGCATATTCCAAAAAATAGAACAAATGTGGATTTTTCATCCAAAGTGAGAAAATAGAAGGTAAAAAGCTCATCTCACGGATCCCACGGATCCTTCCCGAGGGATCCGTCCGACATGAAGGTTGGGATCCGTGGGTCCGGTGATAGGCGACACAAAATTTTCTTTTTGAAACATTTTTGTCTATTGTGCCTATATGCAAACTATTTGGAGTTTGTTATCTGACCTCTAAAAGGAAAAAGAAAAATAAACTGATAAAAAATCCTATTGAGATAACTCGAAAACACATATTTAGTACATAAGTACGTAATTGAGTGTTATCAATGCTCTAATTCATTGTTGCTTAAATGAGTGTACAGAAAACACATATTAGTTATGTGTCCCCTTTAGCATTCAAAAGACATGAGATGCAATGAAAGCGGGTTTTACTTTGTATTAATAATGAAAAGCGATTTGTCCTAGACGTGAGAAATTGCTTTTGTGAAATTGATACTGAAGGTATCATTTTTTAGAAAACATTTGAAAGGAGTTTTCTTTGAAAATGTGTATGTGTTAAAAAATAAAAAGCTATAAGTCAAAACTTATCTTGGGTTTGAAAATTCCGGTATTGTTTGTGAGTTGTCGTGAAATAAGATCCTAGACTCGAGAAAAGAAGCTAGTGTTTACATACCTTGGAGAGTCAAATAATTTCGACGTTTGTTCCATTAGACCAAGACCAAGACAGTAGGTTGAATTGTTCGCTTCAACGGTTTGGTGAGGGCGTCGACTATGTTGTCTTCGGATGCTACCTTATCAATAGAGATGTTCCCCGAACATTGTCTCTTAAGTGATGTCAAATCTCTATATGCTTTGTGCGAGAATGCAATACCGATTCTTGCTTAAGTCGATGGCACCTTTGTTGTCACATAGGATGGCTATGTCGCTTAGATGAATGTCGTAGTCTACTAACGCTTGTTTCATCCATAGTGCTTGTTGGCATGCTTTGCGGCGTGAGACGCATTCGGTTGTTGATATTGCTAGTGCCGTTTGTTTCTTAGAAAACCAAGCGTTAAACAGCATCCCATGAAAGTACACACCCACTTGTACTTTTTCTATCAACGTAATCACTGCATGGTCGAATCTGTATACAATTGTTTCTCTCCGTGCCAGGATACCATAATCCTAATATTGTTGTACCCTTAATGTATCTAAATATCCTTTACGGCTTCTAGGTGTGATATTTAGGGTCTTCTTGAAACCTAGCACATAAGCAAACACTAAACATGATATTCGGCCTACTTGCAGTGAGCTAGAGAAGACTACCTATCATGCCACGATATTTAGTACTATCTACGGATTCGTCTTCATCTTTTATGAGTTTGGTGTCGGATGACATTGGTGTCCTAATTGGTTTCGACTCTTCTAGACCAAATTTCTTTAACATCTCTTTTATGTATATAGATTGATTAAAGAAGATACTATCTTCTACTTGTTTAATTTGTAGACCAAGAAAGAAACTAAGTTCTCCATCATACTCATCTCGAACTGTCATGCATGATTTTAGAGAATCATCACACATGTCTTGACAAGTGGATCGAATATAATATCATCTACATATTTGCACTATGATTATATGTGACTCTCTTTCTTAGTAAAAGGTGTTTTGTCAACTAACCCTATGGTATAGTTGTGTTTAATTAAAAGGACTTGGTCTATCATACCAACCTTTTGGAGCTTGCTTAAGACCGTAAGGGCTTTTTAATTTATATACATGTTTGGGTTTTCAAAATCAATGAAGCTTGGAGGTTGAGCTCACTATACTTCTTCATTAATGAAACCATTTAGAAAAGCGCTTTTGACATCCATTTGATAAAGCTTTAGATCATTAGCACAACATCATAAGAAGTATTCTTATAGACTCTAATCTAGCCACGGGGCATAGGTCTCATCAAAGTCTATTCCTTCTTGTTGGTTATACCCTTGGGCAACGAGTCTAGCCTTGTTCCTAGACACTACTTCTTTTGCATCTAATTTGTTCTTATAAACCCATTTTGTTCCTATTATGGTTTGATTACTAGGTGGAGGACAAGTGTCCAAACATCATTAGAAACGAATTGATTAAGTTCTTCTTGCATAGCCATTACCCAACTTTCATCTTTTATGGCTTCTGTGTTCTTAGGTTCTATGGTTGAAACGAAACAAAACAAGCTACTTTGGTTTTGAACTTGAGACCTTAATGTTCGTTGCTTTAGCTTTCCTATGACTTTATCTACGGGGTGATCTTTGGACTCTTTAATGTTTATGATTTCATCATTTAAAGGTTCTTCTTCTTCATTTATCTTTTCTTTATTACTATAGCATCACTTTCTATGATCTCGCCATCGACAAGAGGTGGAGAGGGTTGGGTGGACTTTCATCAAATTTTATATTTAATGACTCTTCTACCTTCATTGTTTCTTTGTTTAATATGATAAGCTTTGCCATTTGGCGAATAACCTAGAAAGATACCTTCGGTTGATTTAGGATCAAATTTTGTAAGGTAATCTTTAGTGTTAAGAATAAAACATTTGCTTCCAAAGACTACAGGTGATTGTTAGGAATTAGAAAATTCCATAGTAAAAGTCGGTCACCCCAAGTGTTATCTAGCATAAGTTAGCTAGTAGACAAATCGTTAGTTACGTTATTTTTGTTTTATTAGTTAGTTATTAGCATAGTTTAGCGTGGTGTAACACCGTGGAGGAAGGCGGGTCTTTACCCACTGTATCCACGATCCGGCGATAGGAGGTCGTTATGTCCTGTAACTATAAATACCCCTTCCATCCATGGAAGGGGTGGTGCTCATTCAATCTAATATTCCATACTTTGTGTAAACCCTCAGCAAGACCAGATCATCCAAGACCACCTGAATCATCAACACAATAATATTTGGATCCTAACAATTGGTACGAGCCAAGGTTATTGTGTTGTGTCAGTGGTTTGTTGTTATCTCGATTAAAAGCGTATTTGGTTCATTTTATGTATCTTTATTTGGTCTCATATTATAAGTCTTTTGGGTTATTCAAAGCTTAACATTTGATTTTGGTGTCTATCTTTGTTGGTCCATCTTGTGACTTTTGTTACCAAATAAGTGTAATATCTGCGATCAAACCATCGGTTTTGTGAAGTCAAACTGGTCTATCTTTGAAATGGTGATTTCTTTGGTCATAATGGTCTAAATGCAACTTTATGACACTTTTATGGAAACATCATTACGTGACTAGTTTTGTACCAAACTCGTGGTGAATTTATTGGTCAAACCGTCAATATGCATTTTTATGCGGTTTTACGGGTTTACTATGATGATGATCGGAAAAGTGGTCGGAAAACTTATCAAAAATCTTGCTAGCGACTTGTCAAACCGTCCGGATGCAATGTTTTTCCTAGCGACTTGTCTTTACAAGTCGTGGCGACAGTCTGCGACTTAGTCGTAGCGACTTGGTCTAGCGACTTGGTAGCGACTTAGTCGTCGCGACTTAGTCGTGGCGACTGGTCTAGCGACTTAGTCGTGGCGACTTGGTCAGCGACTTAGTCGTAGCGACTGGTCTAGCGACTTAGTAGTAGCGACTGGTCTAGCGACTTGGGCTAGAGACTTGGTGTAGTGACTTATGCTAGCTACTTATGCTACTTGACTTAAGTTGGCTAGCAACTTGACTCAACTTAGGCTAGTGACTTGGACGAAAATGAAGAATGAGAATACAAGACCAAAGACCACAAGACCTTAGACCACGAATACCATATACCAAACTTCGACTTGAGGTTATTAACCATCATCATCGAAACTACCAAAACCAAAACAACTCCTACATCTAGACTACTAATGAACCTCACCATATCACTCCCCATCTCTCATTCATACAAGACTCAAAAATAAAACATCATTCAAGATCTCGAAACGGGTTCAATATCAATATTTCAATATATTTTTGGTTTAACCTCGTCATCACAGATCTCTATGTGTGAAGCCTTGCTTCTTTATTTAATATCCAAATGGTACAAAAAGATTTATAACATGAGTATTAAAATCGTTTTTATCTTTTCGTTACTCAATCAAAAATGATTACAAACAAGTAATAACACCTACCCGTGACCTTGTCATTAGATATTGAAGCCGTCGATGAACCTCAAGCCATCCACGTGGCGATGTCAAAAGAATCATAATCTTGAAGCCATCCATGGCATGAAGGCAATGAGATGATGAGACTTGTAGATGAAAGCATACACTTAGGATTTGTGAAAAGATAAAGTGGTTTGATTTGATGCTATGAAATGAGATGGAGATCGTTAGGTATAAGGTTTGTGATAGCGATTCATGTGTGAATAGATTGAGATTGTGATGAGTTAGATGAGAGGACTCTTGTGTGGGAGGCGGATATCTTGAGGCGTACATATTATGTTTTAGGGCTAATACCATATCCTAAATATTAGGGTTAAGTATGGTTACTTATATCCCGTGAGATGGTGTAACTGGATCGGGTTATTAAAAGTTGGGCGAATTAGATGTTATTGGTGTTGAGTGCTTGAATGATGTTATTACATATCAATGACTCGCTTTTTCAAATCACAAATCAAATGAATTAGAGATGTCATAAATGGATCCCAAATAAATGTGTCAAATGGTATCAAACGGTGATATTTATCATATCCCTACAAATATTCACAAATGAATATGTCAAATACTTGTGAGGGATGCGATCCTACATTTGTTGAATTAACTTGGGCCAAGTACTAATCTACTTGTGGGGATATGATAAATATTGTTTTCCTTAATTGTGTGATACAAGTTATTTTGATACAATTGGTTAATTATTTGAGTATGTGATGGTGACAATGATTAAAATCGGATATGGGCTTTAAATTGATATTTCTGTGGAATTCTTATTTGGACCATTCAATGGGCTTCTCATAATTGGATCGATTGTATGTGATCCGTGATAATGTGATTGATGATGAGACTTGTTGCGATGAGGTATGGTACTTTGGTATATACATTTTCACGGAGGATATGATGTCACGGCTTGAAACGAAGTTAAACACGGTTGACTCTTCGGGTTTTTTTGACGGTATTTCTATTTGGATATGAAGTGAAGTTTTCCAGGCGTGTCTACTTATTTCATCTTCTTTCTTTCTACCCTTCATGAAGATGACTTGTTTGAGGTTTATTGAGTGTGATAAAGACTTGGCTATTTAATTACGATTGTGATTCTTTCTAGCTCAACTCACAATGTAGCTATCACTTTGGTGTCTCGGAGTTGAGGATACGTTAAGAGGTTTTGTACATTGGGTACACCGTTTCTTTTCACGAATTAGTACAAGTTTAAGTAATCTGGGAATCTTACTTCATGCTCAAGTTTGTATATCGGGTTTACTTCTCCATGTCAATACAATAGCCAACGATGCGTGAATGATGTGTTTACCAATGTGTTGTTTGGATGGTTGATGTTATGGATGATATTGGATAATAAACTGCGATGAGCCTTGCATGCATAAAATCAATAATGAAAAGTAATAACTTGATAAGCTTTGAAAAATAAGTCGCAGATTCATTAATAAGCAGTATTTTTTTAAACTAATTGAACAACACAAAAATCTTGTTTTTCTATAAGCATTGGTATACTACAATTTAAGAAAACCCACATCCATTAGATGAGGTAAGACTACTAATGAACTAATACGCTTAATAGAATAAGTTTACCGATATAGTAAACAAAAAGCTTCAATGACACTAAAAATGCTATCGTTGTCTAAAAAACGACCACAAGGAACATGACTTATCTTGTAATACTCCGCTAATCTGATGTTGCAAATTACTCCACTGTCAACGAACCAAACATTCGACAACCCTGGTTATCCTGAAACACGAAAAACAACAAAGAATGACCGCAAACGTTATGTTAACTAAAACATAAGTAATCAATAATTTGGAAAATGCATATATTTTATGATGTTCTTTATCATTGAAAAATTTAATAAAATAAGCCGAAAAACTCAAACAAATATGGATGTAACTAAATAACTACCACAAAAGAATATCTTATCATGTAAAAGCTACTACAAAGAACATGGCTTATCTTGTAATACTCCGCTAATCGGATGTTGCAACTTACTCCACGATACAATGAACCAAACATTCGACAACCTTGATTATCCCGAAACACAAAAAACAACACGTAATGACCGCAAAAGTTATCTTAACTAAAACATAAGTCATCAATAATTTGGAAAGTGCATATATTTTATGATGTTCTTTATCATTGAAGCATTCCATAAAATAAGCTGAAAAACTGAAACAAATATGAATGTAACTAAATACCTACCACAAAGAACATATCTTATCATGTAATCCTTCGCTAATCATATGATGCAAACTAATTGATATATCCATTCCAACAAAAGAAAGCAACCATATTTCCTGAAAACACCACAATAGAGAATGACCATAAACATGATGTTAACTAAAACATAATTCATAAAGCATCAACGAAATGGATCTATTTTATGATGTTATTTATAATTGAAGCATTTCATCAAACAATACGTGATACAATCATTACTTTGTGGTTAGAAATGAAGTTATTGCAAATTAGGCATTTCATCAAACACATGGTGTACATGTCTTATAAAAATAGAATAAACACAGAAAAAACAAAATACACAATATGAATCTAGATAAAATCCGATCAAAATAGAATAAACCAAAAAAAAGATTAACAATCTAATCAAACATAATCGTTTCATCTAAATGGACAGAATACCTTCTTTAATTCGATTGACAAAAAGATCTACAATGCACATAAGTTATTGTAGATCCATGGATTGGCTCAAATGTTGTTGTCGAAGCTATGATCCATTCGATTTTATGGATCTGTTGCCGTTTTGGTTTGATGAAATTATTATGATCAACATAGTTATGTTTGAAGCTGTTTTGAGAAGAGGAGATTGTGTGTGTGTTTTTACACATACAATCAATTTTTTGGAATGAGCTTCGATTAGGTCTTCCACCGAAATCAGTATAAAAAATGAAGGAACGGTCCAGATCAAAGTAATTTACACGTGACAATTGATTAAGATTTTTGGGGGAGATTTTATAGACAAGCTTGCTTTATATAGGAGGTAGATATATATATATATATATATATATATATATATATATATATATATATATATATATATATATATATATATATATATATATATATATATATATATATATATATATATATATCGTGTGTGTGTGTGCAGGCGTGCGCGCTTTCATTTGGGATACGGAAGATTGAAGGGGCTGCCTCGACATATGAAGCAACTGCTGCTACTATTGAGGCAGAAACAACGATCGATCCGAGTGTTGTGGCTCCATTTTTACAGGTGATAATTTCCTCATGGTCTGAACCTGTTGTTGTTCCTTTTTTCTAAATATCAATTTTCATAAATGTTTCGGACTCAAAATCCATTATACCTAATAAAGTTAATTTAAATACCTAACCTTTAACCAAAACAATCATAAAGAACCATAATCTCCAACTCATAACAAGTCATTCTGTGCTATGTTTTATCTTTGATGGTCAAATGGGTTAGAAATGTTCAATGCTTAAACCCTCGGGATCATCTTATTTATTGTGATTGTAAAATATATTTGATAATAGATCAATCATAGAATAGAAAAATAAAAATATTGCAAGGTGCAAGCAACAACCCGTAAAAGAAAGACGCGATTTGAAACACCGTTGGCCGACAAAGAACCCATTTCATTATATAAGCTTCAACCATGCTTTCTTTTAACGGGTCCAAACTTGTATCCACGTTCACGATTGGAACACAACCGCTTGAACACGCATTAAAGGTCACTCCTTTTAGTTTTGATATTTTTCCACTTCTAAAAGTACCACATTTGAGTGCCATTGAATCTGCGTGCGCCTAAAGCTTGATGTTGGTGTTTGCAACATGATGCCGTTGTTGCTACTAATGTTACTCCTCCCGACACAAACATACGACCATGGTTTTAAATAGGATATGATTCCAAACTAAAGTTTTTATTCGGTAAACCCAACTCGAGTGAGACCTATTCGGTCGGGTTATTCGGATTTTGGAGAAGAAACTTACATGTACCCGACCCTTATAAGGTGCGTGTTATTTAGGAATGGGTTTACCTTTAATATGCAAAATAAAAAAATGGATGAATCTTTATAAACCTAGGAAAATGTATTTAAAAAAATCCTTTTGCGATAGGTACTAATTCAAAACATCCTTATTGTGATGTTACCTCGTCACATAGTGTATATCACAAATGTAAATACTTCTTTATCCGGTGGTACTCGTCATGCTTCTCTTTCACCCAAATGCTCAATCGACATATTCATATATAATTTTATGTCAATGGCCAAAACAAGTTTATCAACTAAACAATACAAAACACCCATAAATACTCCTTATGAACAGGAATATAATTATCTATATATTTTGAATTTAATTATATATTGATGATAATTTATATCATAGAATCTATATATTTCGAATTATCTCACCGCCTCGATCAATCGCCATATGGAGCACCCAATATGCAAATCATTTATCAGGTAATGGCTAATCAAAGGAAAAATATGCAAATCTTATATTAAGAAATGGCTAATCATAGTTTTCATAATTCTGATTCAGAACAGGGAGCATATAACGAAGCTTTACATAAACATTAGAGTATCATATCACCATATTAATTTAATTAGACTAATTTAAAGGAACCAACGTAACTACGCTTTAGGTGGTCCATCCGACATCTTTTCCATCCTAATGATGCTGGTAACTTTAATAGAGTCAATTATTTCTCCAAATACAAATCCAAACTCCGCATTACTGATTACTTAATCATTTGTTTTAACACAATAGCCACACACAAATACAATCGACATTCTCACCATTAGAAACATTAATCTTAAATGGATCCGATAATATACTTTACCTCAAATCTTAAATGGATTTGTATAACATTAATCTTAAATGATTATGCAACCAAGTCAAATACCTCAAATCTTGAAGTCCAATTTTGAACGAATCATTAGGTTCCGATAAATAGATTATAGGAACCAAGTATAAAACAAACAAAGTTGAAAATTATCAACTATCATGAGAAATCACCGAATCAGAGCCTCGACCTATCCCCTTTATCTTCTTTTCTACTTCCTCATCTATCATTCCCATGACTTCCGAGCAGCTCGGATTTTATTACCCTAAGAACAAAAAAAAGATCTAATTAGACCAAATTTTCAACAAAATTTAAAACCCATATATAATATAACTTAACAAAGATGCTAATACCACCAACAAAACTCCCCAATACGAATAATACAAATCCCTACCCTTTATCGGAAATATAAAATAAACTAAATTAAACCCCAATTCATTTTTAATGAACAAATAATTAAACCCATTCATTAAAACTTTAAAAGATATGATAAACCTTAAAATAGTATTAAAAACATATAAAAATCAAATCGTAATAAAAAGAATAACACAAATCCATAACTTAATTACCCAAAAAACCTAGATTAGTAGATAAATTAATAAGTAATAGATCAATGTACCTTTATTCCATTAACCGAAAAACATACTATTGATTAATCGATCGAGCCCTTTTTTTTTTTTTTGAAGTAGGCTTTTCTTTGTTGTGTGTTTGTCGATAGAATTAATAAAGTAAAGGGAGCCCGGTTTTGTTTGTTAAGATATTAGTTTCATCCTTATATTTTATATATGACCCCGCTTTTCTAAGTTTTAATTTTTATGTTTTTGACACATATTTTTGTACCCAATCTTTATATAATTTTACAAAAACGAATTTTTATAAATTTTACTAATTAAAGAAGTTCTTAATTTTTTTCATTAAGCATCTTTAAAAATAAAAATAAATAATTTAATTATTACTTAATAAGGTATGATTTGATTTTTTGAAATAAAAAATTCCACTAAGGATTTTGTTTTATTATATATATATATATATATATATATATATATATATATATATATATATATATATATATATATACATATACATATATACATATATATATATATACGTATGTATATATATATACATACGTATATATATACATATATATATATACATACGTATATATATACATATATACGATCAAAGTGTATCACCTATGTTTCAGAATTTTAAAAGAAATCTATCGAAACTTTAACAATTTTAGTTGTAGCTAATAAAAAATTATTTTTGTTGTAAGGAGAGTGTCAATTGTCAAAATTTAGTTGGATCCCATTTTAACATCTTTAAGTTTGATCTTATTTGATTTAGATTCTATATATATATATATATATATATATATATATATATATATATATATATATATATATATATATATATATATATATAGTTCGGTTCCATTGAGAAGATTTTTATTTTGAGAAAATTGAGAAATCTTCGCTTTGAGCAAATTGATTCATCTTTTATTTGATTCACAAGTAAACATCATTTTATGGTGAATCGAATCTATAAATCACAAATTTGATTCATAAATCATTGTTAAAATCGAGTTTTGATGATGATTCATTAAATTTGTACCGATGATTCAAGATTCTATATATGTCGAAAATCGAGAGATTTTAACATTGATTCAAATTTTTTTACACATTTTGAATTTTAATCACATTAAAATGAGTTCTACGCTTGAAAACAAGAATCAAATAAGAAGATTACTTAAAATAAGAAGGAATAAGAAGAACTATAACCGCAAATCCGAGATGCACCGACCTAAATTAGATGCATCCCTTTAATCTTAGATGCATTATAACGCACCATAGTGTGTTTTTAGCTTTTAATCGACATATATATATTAGATGTATTATCATGATTTCTATTGTTTTTATTCCTCCGCACGACGCCGAAATCATGAAAATCAATTTGCACAATCTATACATCAAATTAACTTTCAAACTCAAGATGTTGCATCTATATGAATAGAAATGCATCTAATGCAAGTCGTTGTATCTCAAATGCGTGATTTTGGTCACTTCTCACCACTTCTTATATTTAATTTCACTCACCGATCCTTATCTCTCTCTCTCTCTCTCTCTCTCTCTCTCTCTCTATATATATATATATATATATATATATATATATATATATATATATATATATATATATATATATATATATATATATATATATATATATATATACTGGCACTCACAAGACATGGCGATAGTATAGTTATATGTGTTTGCTTACCCGCTTAGTGAATTCGTTTCACAACACTTCGAATGTATATGTGTTAGTTGTAAGTGTTTGTTTGGGTTACCCGTAACTTTCCGTGGCTTTCATGACATCATTATTCCAGATATAGAAATACCCTCGCAATCTCTTACGTCAAACACTACCCCAAAAGTATATGATTTTGACGAATCAAGATTATATTGATTGAAATAAATGAAATAAAGGTTAAAGTTGTAAAATTTTTAATTAAAATAAAATAAACCCATTAAAAATATAAAACTAAAACTCATAAAAATATATCAAAATGGATGTTGAATTAAAGAGCATAAAATTTTAGAAAATATGGTGAAATTAGATTATAAAAAAATTAGTAGATAAAAGATAATTTAATTTAAAAATAAAGACTAATTTTAGTTGAGAAATAACATGTCATTTTATAATTGGAGCTCTTTATCTTAATTTTTAGTTGTTAGAGTTAGGTCCGAGTTTGTTAGAAGTTGAGCTTGGAGTTTGTTAAGTAACACATGTCATCTCATGATTGGAGCTCCTTATCTTAATTTTTGTTGAAAAACTCTTTCCATAATAAGCAAGTAAAAAGTCTGAATTTTTAAGCCTTAATTTTAGAAGGCCTAAATGTATTATAAAGTAGATATAATATATATATATATATATATATATATATATATATATATATATATATATATATATATATATATATATATATATATATATATATATATATATATATATATATATATATTAAATATAGTTTCACAATATAGCCTTTTGACTAATCACATGTAAAACAAATTATAATTTATTCGTAATATACCTTTCACGTATAAAAAAAATATGCCACTTCTCCCTCAAAACCCTAATAATTTTTTTGCTTTTAAATTTGTAACATGAAGAACCTGTTATGATCAATATCTGTAATGCTAATCCTTTTATGTTTGTGATTTTGTTTTGCAGATTGAATTCTCCATAATTGTGATGAAAAATTATGGAACGGAAGCTTATATGATATTGTGGCACTATCAAAGCATGAAACATTATGAGACCGATAAGGCATCAATTCTTTTACCTAAGTTTGACCTTTTCTCTTTCAAAGGTCATTAGCTTTCGAAAAACTCCCTACGATCCGTGATTAATAGATACTTTTTTCATCTCTAAAAAGCGATTAGTATACAATCATTGTTATCTCTTTCCCATATGTTAGCCGATGAATGTATGGCTCAAATTAGATCTTCTTATGTTGTTATGTTTGAACTTCAAGACTGAAGTTGTAGCTTGATAACAAATTAAATATGTTAATGTTGAGCTACATCTAGAGTCCTATACTGTACAACATTTTCTTGTGCTTCAATAAATAGAGAGAAAATTTTGAATTATCTAATGTGATAAAAGTTAAAACCATCTGATATGTTTAGACAATTGTAGCATGATAAAGCTTCTTATTCCTGTAAATATATGTTGACCATATTAGGCTCAAAAAAGTCAAAAAATTATGCACAAACACAATATTTACAAAGGACAAAAATTTAAAAACAACATTAACGTGTTTCGCCAATTTGCTAGCCAGTTACGGTTATTGGCTTATTGCCCTGATTCTTAGGGGCTGTTTGATTTGCATTTTAATTGCATAAGACCCACTATCTTTGTATCATATAAAAGCTTGATATGATATAAAGGAATTGAAGATGAAGATAGTTTACCATATGATATTGGGCCGACTTGTGTTAATGGAATATTAAAGGATCCGAATCTTGCTATCAAACAACTAAGGTTTTTATGAGGTTATTGAAAGCGTGTCCGGTTTTGAACCGACGAGAAATGGTATATCAATTGGTGAATCAGATCAAATTGTTAGTTTCCGAGTGCAAGAGTACTTTTTAGGTATTCAAACTTTTTCATAATGGTATAGTAGGATATCCTAGATGGTGTGATGTTTGGTTCTATTCTTTCAAGATACGGACTTCAAAGGATGGAAGCTTGTGATTTAGGAAATAACGAAGTTTCTGCAAGTAGACACGGGTTTTATTAATATAAGGCCTTCAAGATATAGCCTCATGTTGGATCTCCATCCTGATAACCTACCACCAGTTGCCAATGTGAAAAGGAAGCTAAATTGGGAGATGCCATTCATTGCGCCTGTGACTGATCTACCATAAGAGCGGGCGGGCGCCCATGGCTAATAGTAAAAGTTGATATTTTAGTGTAATTTTTATTTAATTTTGACCTTTTTCGAAAGTGACCCCCACCAAAAACTCAAATGCCCCCACTCACATACTAAAATCCAACATTTAACTTTTAAAGCCTTATAAATCTTTCATGTCTAAGTAAAATACCGATTTATCATTATGTTTATAGTTTTTTCTTCGATTTTGTTGCTATCGTAAAAATAAATAAATAAATAAATAAAATAAAATAAAAATAAAAAATTTGCCCACATATCCTATTTTTCCGGTCCACACCGATCAGTGCCTACCATCTTAACGAGGTTAAGATACTTTAAACACGCTCTGATATTCGGTCTTAATATAACGTGATTTTCACTTTTCTTATGCCTTGTGAATCTTTTAATCAGTTAAGTTCTCCGAAATGACTTAGACAACTTCCGAATGCTTCGATATTTGGGTAGAAACCGAGTGGTTCATTCTATAAGTCAAGTGGAACTATGTCTCACTGCACTGGTCAAAATGGAGGCTTTTAGGCTCTAATCATACTAATTATTCATCTAAAGATCTTGGCCAACAAAATTAGGTAATCCGAGTTTCATCTATTAGTTCATGTTTCGATTTAAAATGACAAGATTAATCGGTTTTTGTTACTTTCTTGAAGTTGGCATTGTCAATTAAACCCAAGCTACTATCAAATTGATATCTACTTACTCGTGTCACTAAATGAACCATCCAAGAATTTGGGTTTATATAAATGGAAGTTAGTGGAAAAACTAGAGGGGGGGTTGAATAGTTTTGCCGATTTTACGTTAGTTTCAAAAACTTTAGATTCAAGTAATATGTGAGATCTTATGGATGTAGAGAAAGTATAGATCTAATGATAAAGCAAGTAAATAAAGTAAAGCTTAATGGAAAGAAAAGACACAACCGATGTATAGTGGTTCGCCACAAGGACACCTTCCTTGTTCTACTCCACTCCCGAGTCACCTACTCGAGAGTTCAAGCACTATGTCAACAAACTCCTTCATTTGGCGAGAATCCTTCACAACGCTGTTTACACTTTTCCGGTACAAAGTTAGATACCGAGTCCAGTAACACGGTGGACCAAACAAACACGACTATTACACAACAAATATGTGAAATATCAAATACAAGATCTTCGCTACAAAAATCTTATGGAGACAAATCAATCAAGGACCCTGCTTGGATGACTTGTAGAATGCTCGTGATCTCGCTTTAGAAGGACCTATATGAGGATCACAATAGAAAGAAAGAAGAACAACTCTCTAGATCAAGTGATCTATATGTTAGAAGAGAATGAGAGTGTTCGAGAGATTTAGTAAGAAGAGGGGTGAGTTAGAATGAAGAAATGGCTCTCTATTTATAGGCAAATTCTTCACTGACTCTCCTGATCCCACGGATCCCTTCCACTTGGGATCCGTCTAGTGTAAACCTAGGGATCCGTGGAACTCTCCTCTTGCCCATGGGTTTTTGGTTATGGGTCATGGGGTTGGTCCATGGGTTTTCTTAGATTCAATGTATCTAAGTATACATTGTATCTAGTCTACTTGGGTATGGGTTAAGATCCATGGGTTATGGTCCATGGGTTATGGTTTTTACCCATCCTAATAAACTATTACAACAAATGCTTAATTACTACATTTTTGTATTTAAATGGCTATATGTAAATGCTTTACAAAAATAACATGTATCCTTATAATTATATTTAAGACAACATTATATTTGTTATCAACAAAACACAAAGAGATCGCAAAATATTAATAAACGCTTTTTATGGTTTATTTGTATTAACAATCTCCCTTTGTTGATGACAAAACATAATGTTATGATGAGTAAAACTTAAGAATAGATGTAATTTTGAAAGCCCTAAGTTTTACCTCTTCTCCCCTTTTGTCAAAACAAAAGTTAACCCTTGGAAGAAATAACGTTAACCCCTTGACGGTAGCTCCCCTTGTTTGGGGCGTCAAGTGAAGAAAAAAAATAAAAATCCTACAAAAGAAAGGTTAGTAACATGCTTAAATAATCTTGGGATTTTGAAATCAAGATCGGGAGCCAAGATATGTAAACAAGGCTTTGTAATAAAACAACAAATTGTAGTGGTATTTATGCCACGTACAAGCATGTAAACATAAGAACAAGACTTGTTCTTGAAAATGACTTCAAAAATATATATATATATATATATATATATATATATATATATATATATATATATATATATATATATATATATATATATATATATATATATATATATATATATATATATATATATATATATATATATATATATATATATATATATATATATATACTAAAGATAGAAAATAGTAGTAGTGATTCCTTCCATGCTTGCATAAGGTTATGGATGGAGGTTTTGATGAGTGATGGTATTGATGCGATCAAGGATGAGGTTGAGTTTGAAACGCATTTCTTCCCAACTTCATTGCGATTTCCCAGTGGATTGGCAATGTTCACAATGCAAGTGATGTGGGTAATGATTGCGGAACTTTTCCGGTTGTTTTGATTTGAGTTATGCGGAAGATGTGGTGGAAAAATAGGAAAATATGGATCAACATCCGGAATGTTTGTAATGGTGGTGGAAAAGAACCTAGATGTTCTTGTAATGTGATGGGAGCTAATGGTGGTGATGTTTCAAGATTTTGAAAATAGTATTTGGAGACGTGGGGGTGTTGAAAAGACTATTTTTTTGTTTAGGTTGTTTAGATTTTTGGAGTCTTAAGGAGTTCCAAAGAGTGACTTTAGGTGGTGATGAATTTGGTGTACTTGTTGGTGATGAGGAGGTGCTATAAAGGAAGCATCTTATGGTGAGTTGTTTGTTGAGGAAGAATCATTTGAGGTTGGTTTTGCTAACAACAAGATCGGATACTAATCTGCGGATATCCTAGAGTTTGATTGTGTATTTTGGATGGTAGTAGTACAAAGGTTTGGGTATCATGAAGATGATTGTTTGTACTAGGTGATTCATCTAAAGGGTTTTGGATGACATGGTGTATTGTGTTTGTGAGGATGAGATGGATTATGCAAGCATTTTAGAGTTCTATATATAGAAAAAAAACAAAGCATTGTAATGAATGCTTGACCCAAATGTGGATTAAAATCTAATGATTAGATATGAATTTAAGGCATGTGATCATGAGATAACAAGCATTAAAGAGCATATTCCAAAAAATAGAACAAATGTGGATTTTTCATCCAAAGTGAGAAAAATAGAAGGTAAAACAGCTCTGTCCTACCGGATCCCACGGATCCTTCCCTTGAGGGATCCGTCCAGATGAAGGTTGGGATCCGTGGGTCCGGTGATTCAAACACAAAATTTTCTTTTGAAACATTTTTGTCTATTGTGCCTATATGCAAACTATTTGGAGTTCATGTTATCTTGACCTCTAAAAGGAAAAAGAAAAATAAACTAGAAGTAAAAATCCTATTGAGATAACTCGAAAACACATATTTAGTACATAAGTACGTAATTGAGTGTTATCAATGCTCCTAATTCATTGTTGCTTAAATGAGTGTACCCGAAACACATATTAGTTATGTGTCCCCTTTAGCATTCAAAAGACATGAGATGCAATGAAAACGGGTTTTACTTTGTATTAATAATGAAAAGCGATTTGTCCTAGACGTGAGAAATTGCTTTTGTGAAATTGATACTGAAGGTATCATTTTTTAGAAAACATTTGAAAGGAGTTTTCTTTGAAAATGTGTATGTGTTAAAAATAAAAAGCTATAAGTCGAAAACTTATCTTGGGTTTGAAAATTCCGTATTGTTTGTGAGTTGTGCGTGAAATAGAGATCCTAGACTCGAGAAAAGAAGGCTAGTGTTTACATACCTTGGAGAGTCAAATAATTTACGACGCTTTGTTCCATTAGACCAAGACCAAGACAAGTAGGTTGAATTGTTCCCGCTTCAACGGTTTGGTGAGGACGTCGCTATGTTGTCTTCGGATGCTACCTTATCAATAGAGATGTTCCCTTTTGAACATTGTCTCTTAAGAAGTGATGTCAAATCTCTATATGCTTTGTGCGAGAATGCAATACCGATTCTTGCTTAAGTCGATGGCACCTTTGTTGTCACATAGGATGGCTATGTCGCTTAGATGAATGTCGTAGTCTACTAACGCTTGTTTCATCCATAGTGCTTGTTGGCATGCTTTGCGGCGGAGACGCATTCGCTTTGGTTGTTGATATTGCTAGTGCCGTTTGTTTCTTAGAAAACCAAGACGTTAAACAGCATCCCATGAAAGTACACACCCCACTTGTACTTTTTCTATCAACGTAATCACCTGCATGGTCAGAATCTGCATATACAATTGTTTCTACTCCCGTGCCCTTAGGATACCATAATCCTAATATTGTTGTACCCTTAATGTATCTAAATATCCTTTTTACGGCTTCTAGGTGTGATATTTTAGGGTCTTCTTGAAACCTAGCACATAAGCAAACACTAAACATGATATTCGGCCTACTTGCCGTGAGCTAGAGAAGACTACCTATCATGCCACGATATTTAGTACTATCTACGGATTCGCCGTCTTCATCTTTTGTGAGTTTGGTGTCGGATGACATTGGTGTCCTAATTGGTTTCGACTCTTCTAGACCAAATTTCTTTAACATCTCTTTTATGTATATAGATTGATTAAAGAAGATACTATCTTCTACTTGTTTAATTTGTAGACCAAGAAAGAAACTAAGTTCTCCATCATACTCATCTCGAACTCGTCATGCATGATTTTAGAGAATCATCACACATGTCTTGACAAGTGGATCCGAATATAATATCATCTATATATTTGCACTATGATTATATGTGACTCTCTTTCTTAGTAAAAGGTGTTTTGTCAACTAACCCTATGGTATAGTTGTGTTTAATTAAAAGGACTTGAGTCTATCATACCAACCTTTTGAGCTTGCTTAAGACCGTAAGGGCTTTTTAATTTATATACATGTTTGGGTTTTCAAAATCAATGAAGCCCGGAGGTTGAGCTACGATACTTCTTCATTAATGAAACCATTTAGAAAAGCGCTTTTGACATCCATTTGATAAAGCTTTAGATCATTAGCACAAGCATACGCAAGAAGTATTCTTATAGACTCTAATCTAGCCACGGGGGCATAGGTCTCATCAAAGTCTATTCCTTCTTGTTGGTTATACCCTTGGGCAACGAGTCTAGCCTTGTTCCTAGACACTACTTCGTTTGCATCTAATTTGTTCTTATAAACCCATTTTGTTCCTATTATGGTTTGATTACTAGGTGGAGGGACAAGTGTCCAAACATCATTAGAAACGAATTGATTAAGTTCTTCTTGCATAGCCATTACCCAACTTTCATCTTTTATGGCTTCTGTGTTCTTAGGTTCTATGGTTGAAACGAAACAAAACAAGCTACTTTGGTTTTGAACTTGAGACCTTAATGTTCGCTCGCTTTAGCTTTCCTATGACTTTATCTACGGGGTGATCTTTGGACTCTTTAATGTTTATGATTTCATCATTTAAAGGTTCTTCTTCTTCATTTATCTTTTCTTTTATTACTATAGCATCACTTTCTATGATCTCGCCATCGACAAGAGGTGGAGAGGGTTTGGGTGGACTTTCATCAAATTTTATATTTAATGACTCTTCTACCTTCATTGTTTCTTTGTTTAATATGACGAAGCTTTGCCATTTGGCGAATAACCTAGAAAGATACCTTGGTTGATTTAGGATCAAATTTTGTAAGGTAATCTTTAGTGTTAAGAATAAAACATTTGCTTCCAAAGACTCTACAGGTGATTTGTTAGGAATTAGAAAATTCCATAGTAAAGAGTCGGTCACCCCAAGTGTTATCTAGCATAAGTTAGCTCGTAGACAAATCGTTAGTTACGTTATTTATTGTTTATTAGTTAGTTATTAGCATAGTTTAGCGTAGTGTAACACCGTGGAGGAAGGACGGGTCTTTACCCACTGTATCCCCGATCCACAGCCGATAGGAGGTCGTTATGTCCAGTAACTATAAATACCCCTTCCATCCATGGAAGGGGTGGTGCTCATTCAATCTAATATTCCATACTTTGTGTAAACCTCTAGCAAGACCACAAGATCATCCAAGACCACTGAATCATCAACACAATAATATTTGGATCCTAACAATTGGTACGAGCCAAGGTTATTGTGTTGTGTCGATTTTTTGGTGGTTTGTTGTGTCTCGATTAAAAGCGTATTTGGTTCATTTTATGTATCTTTATTTGGTCTCATATTATAAGTCTTTGGGTTATTCAAAGCTTAACATTTGATTTTGGTGTCTATCTTTGTTGGTCCATACCGTGACTTTTGTTACCAAATAAGTGTAATATCTGCGATCAAACCATCGGTTTTGTGAAGTCAAACTGGTCTATCTTTGAAATTGGTCATTTTGGTCATAACCGGTCTAAATGCAACTTTATGACACTTTTATGGAAACATCATTCGTGACTAGTTTTGTACCAAACTCGTGGTGAATTTATGGTGGTCAAACCGGTCAATATGCATTTTTATGACGTTTTACGGGTTTACTATGATGATGATCGGAAAAGTGGTCGGAAAACTTATCAAAAATCTTGCTAGCGACTTGTCAAACTGTCCGGATGCAATGTTTTTCCTAGCGACTTGTCTTTACAAGTCGTGGCGACTTGGTCAGCGACTTAGTCGTAGCGACTTGGTCTAGCGACTTGGTCAGCGACTTAGTCGTGGCGACTTAGTCGTAGCGACTGGTCTAGCGACTTAGTCGTAGCGACTTGGTCTAGCGACTTAGTCGTAGCGACTTGGTCTAGCGACTTAGTAGTAGCGACTGGTCTAGCGACTTGGGCTAGAGACTTGGTGTAGTGACTTATGCTAGCTACTTATGCTAGCGACTTGACTAAAGTTGGCTAGCAACTTGACTCAACTTAGGCTAGTGACTTGGATGTAATGAAGAATGAGAATACAAGACCAAAGACCACAAGACCTTAGACCACGAATACCATATACCAAACTTTCGACTTCAGGTTATTAACCCATCATCAGTCCGAAACTACCAAAACCAAAAACAACTCCTACATCTAGACTCGCCAATGAACCCTCACCATCACTCCCCATCTCTCATTCATACAAGACTCAAAAACGAAAATAAAACATCATTCAAGATCTCAGAAACGGGTTCAATATCAATATTTCAATATATTTTTGGTTTAACCCTCGTCATCACAGATCTCTATGTGTGAAGCCTTGCTTCTTTATTTAATATCCAAAATGGTACAAAAGATTTATAACATGAGTATTAAAATCGTTTTTATCTTTTCGTTACTCAATACAAAAATGATTACAAACAAGTAATAACACCTACCCGTGACCTTGTCATTAGATATTGAAGCCAAATCGATGAACCTCAAGCCATCCCTGTGGCGATGTCAAAAGAATCATAATCTTGAAGCCATCCTATGGCTTATGAAGCTGTGAGATGATGAGACTTGTAGATGAAAGGCATACACTTAGGATTTGTGAAAAGATAAAGTGGTTTGATTTGATGCTATGAAATGAGATGGAGATGCGTTAGGTATAAGGTTTGTGATAGCAGATTCATGTGTGAATAGATTGAGATTGTGATGAGTTAGATGAGAGGAGCATCTTGTGTGGGAGGCGGATATCTTGAGAGGCGTACATATTATGTTTTAGGGCTAATACTATGTCCTAAATATTAGGGTTAAAGTATGGTTACTTATATCCGGCTGTGAGATGGTGTAACTGGATCGGGTTATTAAAAGTTGGGCCGAATTAGATGTTATTGGTGTTGAGCTGCTTGAATGATGTTATTACATATCAATGACTCGTTTTTCAAATCACAAATCAAATGAATTAGAGATGTCATAAATGGATCCCACAAATAAATGTGTCAAATGGTATCAAACGGTGATATTTATCATATCCCTACAAATATTCACAAATGAATATGTCAAATACTTGTGAGGGATGCGATCCTACATTTGTTGAATTAACTTGGGCCAAGTACTAATCTACTTGTGAGGGATATGATAAATATTGTTTTCCTTAATTGTGTGATACAAGTTATTTTGATACAATTGGTTAATTATTTGAGTATGTGTATGGTATGACAATGATTAAAATCGGATATGGGCTTTAAATTGATATTTCTCGGGTGGAATTCTTATTTGGACCATTCAATGGGCTTCTCATAATTGGATCGATTGTATGTGATCTGTGATAATGTGATTTGATGATGAGACTTGTTGCGATGAGGTATGGTACTTTGGTATATACATTTTCACGGAGGATATGATGTCACGGCTTGAAACGAAAGTTAAACACGGTTGACTACTGGGTTTTTTTTGGACGGTATTTCTTATTTGGATATGAAGTGAAGTTTTCCGGGCGTGTCTACTTATTTCATCTTCTTTCTTTCTACCCTTCCGCGAAGATGACTTGTTTGGGCGTTTATTGAGTGTGATAAAGACTTGGCTATTTAATTACGATTGTGATTCTTTCTAGCTCAACTCACAATGTAGCTATCACTTTGGTGTCTCACGGAGTTGAGGATACGTTAAGAGGTTTTGTACATTGGGTACACCGTTTCTTTTTCACGAGAATTAGTACAAGTTTAAGTAACAAATCTGGGGAATCTTACTTCATGCTCAAGTTTGGCATATCGGGTTTACTTCTCCATGTGGTCAATACAATAGCCAACAGTATGCGTGAATGATGTGTTTACCAATGTGTTGTTTGGATGGTTGATGTTATGGATGATATTGGATAATAAACCGCTGATGAGCCACTGCATGTTCCCCTAAAACAGATATTCACCGAAACCAAAGTTGTCATAACACGTTCAAGCTCACATTGTTTACGGTTTTGTCTTGATTTTGTAAAATCCCGCGAAAGAACCTATTTCTCGGTTTAAATCATAGACTTGTAAAATCCCGTAACAATGGAAACATCCTGATCATTGTAAAGTGCATTTCCGGATCTATCTTACGGTTTATTCTTAGTTTTGTAAAATCCCGCGAAAGAAACTATTTCTCGGTTTAAACTATAGAATTGTAAAATCCCGTGATGATGGAACCATCTTGGAGAATGGAAAGCGTATCTCGGGTCTTCGATGTTTGGTGTTACGGGTTTTGTTTCAAGAAGGGATAAAAGGTGTACTTCATGAATTGGATGTGTGCTTGGATATTCGTCATGGTAGTTTGGTTATTACATAGTTTTACGGGTTATGTGCTTTAACCATGGTCGGATGAAACCATTATCAAAGTTCATTTCTTTGTAAAAAAGGCTAGATTTGAGTCGTTAATCGAAGATGTGACAATGGAGTTAATTCACTATTATTTATTTGAGGTTGAAGTGAATTATCACGGCGAGTGTACTTAGTATCCGAAGGTATCGGGGATGGATGGATGAAGATTCTTCGAGATCCTTGTTTGAGCTTATTATCAAAAACAAAGACTTGAAAATCTAGTTATTGTTGGGTGTCTTTTACCTCTTCTGTTACCACTTGGGGGAATTGGGCTTTTATCACCACAAAATAACTATCACTTAAAGGAGTTACGTTGTAGTGCTCTGTCACATTCTATTGTGGATTTTCAAGAGGTGATATACGCCTTATACTCGATGGTTGGTTGGTTGAAGAGTATAGAGTACTTAGAGATTCAAATGGGCATGAAGTCTCGGCACCGCTCTTTGTTACATATGTGCAAGTTTAAGTCACGAGTTTGGGGTTAGTTTACTTGAGGTCAAATTCATCATATTGGGTTTTCCATCGATTGTCACGACAAAGAGCCTACTTGAATGATAATGGGGATGATTGCATGTTTTGCTAAGAGAGTCGAAAGAGAGAGATTATGACGTATGAACACAACAGTTCATGCCTCGTTCTCTAAAGAAAAGAAAAGTGTACGTTTTAGTGCGCTTTATCTTCAAAAGAAGAAATCTTCTAATGACATATGAACACAAGTGCTCATGCCTCGCTCTCCAAAGAAAAGAAAAGTGTATGACGTGTCGCGCTTTATCTTACGAAGAAGAGAAATCTTCTCAATTATGACCATTCTCATCAACATGCTTCATACTTTTTCCATGCGCTTATCAAGTGAACCGGCTACCACCGATTGTTTTCTCATTCCACTTGCTCAATTATAATGAAGATGGCGACATCATGTGCTGATTTTGCGAGAGAAGTGTGAATAGAACATTCGGATGATTTTCACTTATTAAGTCAAGAATGGCATCTCCGTATGCAATTCTTAAGGGGAGAAGAAGTGTGAATTTTTGCATGGTTGATTGATAGTTGAGAATTTAAATGGTCATACGGCTCGAAACTCATGTAAGAACCGAGCTTCTTTATCGGTCATCTTCACATGGAGTTTCTTCAAGAGCCGTTGGTTGACATCTTCACTCGGATTGATGAGTTTATCGACAAAGTGCTTCCGGTTAATGCCTCACGATACATCAACATGATGATTCCGAACAATCTCTGTTCTTGTTTGATGTGATTGGTAGTTTGGTGTTACCATCTTGTGTGTTCGTTGAGGCCTCGATTGTCGTTTTTCTTGATGAACATCCTTCGCTTCTTGTTTGATTGGGAGGATTTTAGCTAAGGAGATATGCAAGATGTAAGTTAATTGGGATGCTTTTTGGTGAGATGCTTTTGGTGTGAGTTGAAGATGTTAATTATCTATTCCCCAACCGACAATATTGAAGAAGGTCGAGTCTACATCCGCCTGTTCTACATTTTTCCTGCCGCATGTTAGAAGACTAAAGACGAGTTGCATTTGATTATCCAAAGACTTCTTCATATCCCGGCATTGTCGGTTTTAGGGGAGAGCACTAATTGGGGAAAGTGATATGTCGATTAATCCCCAATTAGATTTGATCACAATGTACTTGACAAGTTGATTCCACAAGAGTTCAAGTGTTCTTCTCAACAAATTTCTAGTATACGGGCTTATAATGAGTTGTCGATTCAAGTGTCAAAACCAAGCGAAGGAGAAAGGAGACTCACATATAAACACAAAGCGAGTAAACTTGATGAACTTAATTCTTCTAAGTGATTGAAGATATCCCGGAAGACAAATGTTATTACCGCAGAGAAACTCAAGGTTTGACTCATGACGAGTAAACTTGATGAACTTAACTCTTCTAAGTGATTGAAGATATCCCGTAAAAACAAATGTCATGACCGCAGAGAAACTCAAGGTTTTACTCATGAAGGCTTTTGTGTTATTATTCCAACGACGTGGGGAAGAGATGGAAGAGTTAGTTTCGAAGATGAAAGAGGTACACAAGTGTGTGATGATTTTGATTTTATCACAATCATCGTGGATAGAGATTGTGTACATTGGGGATGCTCACCGTTTTACCCGAGGGCTTAATCGTGATTCGTAGATATAATCACTTATCCCGTGTTGACATCCAGAGATTGTCACCGCAGAGATAATCAATGATTCGCCCGCTTCTTCAATGTTATCGATTATTCTCTCTTTGGGCATTCGGTACTTCGGGTTCTTGAGCTTCATACACTTTCTTCGGGGAGAGAAAAGTATACATCGGGTTATTCTTTGGCTATTGGACTTAATCGCTACTTGATGGTATAAGTTTCTTTGTCTTGGGCATGTGTATTCGGGTTCGTGAGCTCTAGTCTAAGAGATTGATCGCATCAATTCAACTACTTGGGAAGTGGTCTCTTGACACCTTTTGGAATGGATTGCTTCGACTTCAAGTGGAAAAGAAATTTGAGAAGATTATTTAAGTGTGGGATGAAACGTTGTTTGGTGTTCTATTGATGATATAACCTCGAATCGAAGAATCACGGTGATTATTCTTAAAAGGAGCAGCAAGTTCGATGATAATGGTGTGCTTCTTTGCACACGCTAAGAGAAGCTTGAAAGAAAGCTTTGAATCCTTTCATTAAAGGATTTTCGGTTTGGGAGAAGTTGCCAAAGTCTCTCTTTCAAAGGCTCATGTTCTATCTTCTATTCAAGAGCCTTGAAGCTTTGGTGGTGAATGTTTAAGGATGATGACTTCTATCTTCTACAACGGGTCGCTCGATATCCTTATCTCGGTACTCGTATCATCATCTTCTTTAACTATATCATCTATTCTATCCTTGTAAATATTTATTCGAAAAACAAAATACAAAAATATAAAACCAACAAAAGAAAATAGAAAAATATAAAACCAACAAAAGAAAATAGAAAATATAAAACTTTCAAAACCCATAAAATCGGAAAATTTCAAAATACCAAAAATATGTTTTTCTCAAGACATATCTTCGTATCGATAACATCTACGGTCTTAGAAATGTCATTCAATAATGGCACGGACCATAGATGAAGTTCGAGCAGTGAGGTGTAAATATTCTTTTCTAAACATGTCTCAAAAATGGCTTACGCTTATTTCAGATCAGAACCAAGCTTCAAATATGGCTTGCGCTTACTTGATCAGAACTGCTCTTCAAAACGTGGTTTGCTATTATTTCGATAACAACCCATTTTCAAGAAAGGAAAGTGCTACGCTAAACCAATTTTCAAATATTTCGCACTTATCCTAAAAACAATATTGAGGAAAGTATGTCGAAGGATCATTGTTCCTATACAAATGTTTTTCCGTCTAAAATTCTTCGAAAAAATATTTGTTGTATTTCAAAATGGTGGTAAAATGAGTTGCTTGAAATATCAATCACGATCGAGTTTTTCGACATTTCGCAAAACTCAATCGATGACTTCACCACTTTTAAATCTTTTATAAAATGAGTTATTGGTTGAGGGGAGAATGTTTTCAAATCTATATCATCTAACGAGCTTTCTTAATTATCCTCGTGCTTAATTAAAATGATATTTGTCTCGTGTCAAAGGACTAGGAATTTAGGATATGATTGTTAGGTTTAGATGATTAGTGTTTGATTAACACATAAACCCCATGCCTTATATGATCCGATTGTTATGTTGAATTGACTTTAATTAGTCGATTGATGTTATGGGTGATGTCAACCACCATATATTTGTATGTGTGTTCAAGAACGATGCGGGTATATTGGTTATAAGAATGTTCCCGATCCGGATCCCACTATTGAAGATGATTGGATGCCGAAGGAAAGGGTAACTATATCTTGGGTTGACAAATGAAGAAACGGAGCTTAATCGGACTTCAATGGAGAGTTGGCATGAAATGCAACGTAAGAGGTCTCAATCGCATCGGCAGATGGTTTTCTTGACAAGTGAAGAAACGGAGCTTAATTAGACCTCGGTTGGCATTTAAATGCAATGTGAAGAAGTCTCACTTGCATTTGCGACGGTTTTTCTTCCAACCCTACAACAATAACAACAACGGAAGCTTCTCAACCACTAACGATCTTTGGCAGATACCATTTTAAACAATTTTGAATAAATTTGAATAAATTGTTTTGAAAATGGAATATATTGTTTGAAAATATATTGACTAAATTTTGAAAATCACCGGACTTCATTTTATCAAAACTTAAGTCACTCAATTATCGACTTCGGTCATCGATTGAGGGGGAGAGTGATTTAATTTAAAATATTTTCATACAATATATCTTCAAAAAGTCCGTTTTTGTACAACAAAAAGTGGTGATCTAAAGATTTAATGTTATGTCATGGTATGATTTTTTCTTTAGAATCAAGGTCTTTCAAAATGAAATCTTTTCTGTTCTTGTTTGATTGTGAAATTGTTTTGTTTTACTTAAAAGATCTCTTAAAAACAATCATACCTGAAACTAACAATCTTTAATGTCTTAAAATGGTCCATATCTGTCATCTTTCAAAATTGAATCTTGCCACGTCTTTCCCCAAAATTTTATAAATGATTTAAATCGGTTGGGATCACAAATCTCAAATGGTTTGATATTTCGATCGGGGTAGAGATCGTGTTTTAAATCTCAAATCTGCTTAAATGGAATTGGTTTTAGTCCTTTAAAGGCACCCGCCTCCATGTGCCAAACAATTTCAAATACATAATGCACATGTTGAGGAGGAGGATTTATCCAAAACCGAGATGAGTATTTAAACAAGGCCACATTTTCTCCATGTTTTCTAAACCTAATTAAATCACTTGGGATCCAAAATCTCAAAGGATTTGATATTTTTGATCGGGAGAATTTGTGATTTAATAATGAAATTTGATAAAGTTGATCGTTTTGATTCGGCCAGCAGGTGCTCTCTCATATATGCTAAACGCTTTCGAATCTCGAAGCACATATTGAGGGGAGCAAAACCATCGAGGTACAAAAGTTTTTTAAAAGAGATTATAAAGTACCTTGATTGTGTTTTCAAATGGTTTTCTTAATGGATTTTGTGATTGTGGATGTGCTTCAAAAGAACTCTTGCCTCTATGTGATAAAAATGATTTCAAAAATCCTATGCACATATTGAGGGGGAGAATTTTACCAAGAAAATCAAATGGTTTTTTCGTATGAAAATTGTGATCAAAGAAAATATTTCAAAGTCCTCTTGCCTCCATGTGCCAAACAATTTCTAAATCACATGCACATGTTGAGGGGGAGGTTTTCTAAATGATCAAAACTATTAAGGTACAAAATGCTTTGATCTCGTATCACAAGTACCTTGATTGTTTTTCCAAATGATTTTTTAATTGGTTTCATGAAGGAAAGAACAATACCAAAAGACCGACCAATTTACTTTATGCATGGAGTTATAAGGATGGTTAGGTTAGGTATTCGTTCCCACGATCCGCTAAAACGGAGGGATCTTCCAGGACCATCCACTAGATAGTGTAGAGTTCTAGGAATATTGAAAAAAGGAGAAAATGAGGAATGGGAAGAGTGCGGTCGAGACCGAGCTAGTAATGGAATAAACCCAACAAGGTTCTAGTTATGAAGTCTCGATAAGCAATCAAGGGGTTGAAGAATGAAAAGAAATGAATGATAAAGGGTGAAAAGAAATAGCCCTCCATCAATTCAACCTTAGGGCGAAACCGGGTTCAATTCATATGCTACTTGGTGGTTACTAAGGTAACACCGGTATTGAAGACAAGACATCATGGACCCGGTGATGCACCGCACTAAAACTTCCCAAACCACTCAAGTTCCTCTTAAAAGGGCTTGTTTTATTCTCACGGGAACCTACATAATCTATCGACTTTCTCTTAGAGATTGTTGATATTGAAGAAGAGACCCTCTCCCTAGTCTCCCACGACAGAACCAAATGTGCACTATTGAGTCTAGAGCCAAGAGATCATCCACAATATCTCATTAGGACACTAAATTAATGAAGACTTGCGTTTCACACAATGTGGAAAGTAAGAATATATTAAGAGTCCCACGATTATCCTTGTGGTATTGCCGTAACATCCGAGTGATATGAAAATATTCACAATGAAGATGGAAATCCTTCTAGAGCCAACATCAAACAAGCTCTTGGTGGGTGACATGTGAGATCTTCTCGTAAGATCAAACTTGTGACAACTGGATAGAAACGATGGGGAGATTCAATTTTGAATCAACCTTGGTCCAGGATTGGAATTGACGAATACTTTTGGAAAACCGTTCGATGTGCAAACCCTCTTTTCTCTAGCGCGTCGAATGTGTATTCATTTCAAATACAAAAAATATCTCTGATTGAAAAAATACTTTTGGAAAAACCGTTCGATGTGCGTATCTCTTCTTTTCGCTAGCACGTCGAATGTGTACTCTTATCAAATACAAAAAGTATTTTTGATTGAAAATTGATCTTTCTCATAAAACCTTCGTCGTATTGCAAAACTCTTTCTTCTAAGTAATACGCGATTGTTTTCAAATCAATTTTCATCAATCGCTGAATCTTAATTACCGGTTCACTCACTCCGTGTTGTCTTCTTTGAGACGTTCGGTTTGAGAACAAATAAACATTGCGAAACCTGTCAAGGAGATTCTTAGAATCCTACCGATCACAGCAAGACTTGTATCGATCAACGGGAACCGTGGGCGTGTACCTCAATTCAACGAAAGTGATCAAAGACACTTTAGGTGCTTTATTGCTAACTATCGCATGCGGTACACCCCGACGATTGCGGTGATCGAAATTGAAGAGTCAATCCAAAGCCGCATGCTCACAAAGATCCACACTTAATTTGAAGAAATCATGACCGGTGCATATCTACATAACTGGCTCGATATTTCATACTATGCTTATGCTTCACTGCGCAAATATCATGAACCGAAGAAGGCTTCCGCTACTCGATGGAAAGATGTCATGATTCAAAGTGTGAGCATGTCGGTCCAAAAGTCACAACTTCACATGATGGCAACACAATAAAGGGTGATCTAGAGATTTACCGCGGTGATGATCTCAAAGAAAGCTCAAGGTCATCAAAGATGTGGATCGCTTAAAGGCCTCCACTAAAAGTACAAATCGGTCGGACTTTGAAGAATCACTGCTAAAGCACAAAGATTGGAATTGAAGAATTGAAGTCTACGAGCTCAAGAACAAAGTCATAGATAGAATGCTAGGATTCGAAATGTAAAACATGGGGTGACCTCCCTTAGGGGGAGATTGTTAGGAATTAGAAAATTCCATAGTAAAGAGTCGGTCACCCCAAGTGTTATCTAGCATAAGTTAGCTCGTAGACAAATCGTTAGTTACGTTATTTACCTGCTTTATTAGTTAGTTATTAGCCTAGTTTAGCGTAGTGTAACACCGTGGAGGAAGGACGGGTCTTTACCCACCGTATCCCCGATCCACAGCCGATAGGAGGTCGTTATGTTCAGTAACTATAAATACCCCTTCTATCCATGGAAGGGTGGTGCTTTTCAATCTAATATTCTACATTTTGTGAAGTAACTCTCTACCAAGAAAACACCCAACTCTCTAACTTTCTCTCTAATGGCAAACATGTATTTTGATCTCCCAAGACCACCCGAATCATCAAACACATAATATTTGGATCCTAACATGATTTAACGTAGGCTTTTTGCCTCGGAGTAACTCATATGAGTTTTACCTAAGATTGGTCTTATTAAGACTCGGTTGAGTATGTATGTTGAAGTATCAACAAAGATTACACCAAAACTTTTGAGGTATGGATTGTTCATTAAGCATTTTTCGACTCATTTCTTGTAGGGTTCTATTCTTTCTTTCTACTACCCATTCGATTGTGGAGCACGTGGAGCCGAGAAGTTGTAGTAATACCATTAGCGTCACAAAAGGCTCCAAATTGCACTTCATTATCGATTTCCTACCATGATCCGTCCTAATGGACACTATAGGACTTCCTAGTTGTCTTTGGATCTTTTTGCTTAATATTTCAAAATAATTAAAGGTTTCGTTTTGTTCTTTAAAAATTTTGTCCATGTATATCTAGAGTAGTCATCGAAAGATGACCAAAGTGTAGTAGTTGCCTCCATAACTTTGGATAGCGGATGGACCAAATAAATCCATATGTAGTAATTCTAGACACCTAGTTGTTGACACCATGTTTTTAGCTTTATGACTAGAATGAGCTTATTTTCCTACATTACAAGCATCACAAAAGTGATGTTCATATTTTAACTTAGGTAGATCTCTTACTAGATCTTTGGATGATAGCGATTGAAGAAGTCGCATATTGGCATGACCCAATCTTCGATGCCATAAGGTCGAAGTATCATCCATAGAGGTAAGACAAAGTTTGTCTTTAGGTTCATTACCAATTTTAATGACATAGACTCCATGTTTCCTAATTCCTCTTCCTATGGTTATGCCATTTTTAGTATCTTACTACGGTTTCGGTAAAAAGTACATTGCACTTTTATCACATATTTGTCCTATACTTAAGAGATTAAAGTTTAGGTTTTCTACGTGACACACATCGTTAATGGTTAGAGATTTGTTAGAAATCGTACCTTTACCGATGATTCTACTTTTGCTATTTCCAAACACCACATTACCTCCATTTACGGATTCATATGTGGAGAATAGATCCCTATTGCCGGTCAAGTGCCTCGTGCACCCGATATCCTTATTGATCGACCTTTAAGCACGCCTCGTAATTTACCATGAGCCAAATTTCTTCGTCTTCCTCGTCGCTCATTCCCCACGTGCCGCTCACGAATGCTTTATGATCATCCCGTTTGGGACACTCACTAATAAAGTGGTTTGGGTCCCCACATTTAAAGCAAGTACGATCATCCTTTGGCTTCTCGTCCTCATTACTTTTCCGAAAGCCTTTCTTATTGTCATATGGTTGTTTGACGATCTTCCTTTCTTCTAAAGAACTTTTAAAGTCCCTCACCGCCATAGCGTACTCCTCGTCGTCACTACTACGAAGAGGAGTTCTCTTCATCGCTTAAAGCCTTTTTTGCTTTAAGGGCCGAGATTTGTGTTTCTCTTTTACCTTTGAGGCTTGAGTCTTTGGCAAGGACAAGCTCGTGACTTTTAGGTTGCCTATGAGTTCATCGAGGGTGAGGATTGTCAAATCTTTTGACTCTTCGATCGCCGTCACCTTGGATCTCCACTTGATGGAAGTGCCCTTAGATATCTCCTAACATGGTTACGGCTAGAAAAGATTCATCAAGTGCTTGTAACGATGTAATAATAGTATTAAAGTTAGCAAAGAATAATCTATAGTTTCCTCATCCGATATTGAAAATTGTTCATATTGTTGAACAAATAAATAAATTTTATTATTCTTAACTTGTTGGTTGCCTTGATGAGTTACAACTAAAGAAGTCCAAATTTCTTTAGAGGTTTTAAGCATAGAAATTCTTTCAATTCCTTTTCGGTAAAGCATTATATAAAACCATTTTTGCTTCACTATTTTTAGAAAGCTTTTCTTCATTTCATCATTTAGTTTATCATGAGGTATGTTAACTAAATTCCCTTTATCGCCTTTTGAGGTAGCCTCATAGTCGCCTTCAACAATAATGTACCAAAGATCAATATCTTTAGATTTCACATATGTTTCGAATCTATTTTTCCAATATATAAAACCATTAGTTTCAAGTAGTGGTGGTCGTTGCATAGATAGCCCTTCCTTATAATTTTCGAACCTATAGTGATCGAAAAGTTTTAAAATACAATTTTACTTTAAAACTTTTATAAACTTAGCTCTTGATGCCAATTGTGGAAAACTAGAAGGGGGTGAATAGTTTTGCCGATTTTACGTTAGTTTCAAAAAACTTTAGATTCGTTAATATGTGAGATCTTATGGATGTAGAGAAAGTATAGATCTAATGATAAAGCAAGTAAATAAAGTAAAGCGAATGGAAAGAAAAGACACAACCGATGTATAGTGGTTTGGCTACAAGGACACCTTCCTTGCCTACTCCACTCCCGAGTCACCTACTCGAGAGTTCAAGCACTATGTCAACAAACTCCTTCACTTGGCGGAGAAGCCTTCATAACGTTCCTTACACTTTTTCCCAGACAAAGCTAGATACCGAGTCCGTAACACGGTGGACCAAACCAACATGACTATTACACAACAAATATGTGAAATATCAAATACAAGATCTTCGCTATGTAAATCTTGATGAGCGACAAATCAATCAAGGACCCCTTGCTTGGATGACTTGTAGAATGCTCATGATCTCGCCTTAGAAAGGACCTATATGAGGATCACAATAGAAAGAAAGAAGAACAACTCTCTAGATCAAGTGATCTATATGTTAGAAGAGAATGAGAGTGTTTGAGAGATTTAGTAAGAAGAGGGTGAGTTAGAATGAAGAAATGGCTCTCATTTATAGGCAAAATTCTTCACTGTTCCCGGATCCCACGGATCCCTTCCACTGGGATCCGTCTAGTGTAAACCTAGGGATCCGTGGGCGCCCTCTTTGCCCATGGGTTTTGGTTATGGGTCATGGGTTATGGGTTGGTCCATGGGTTTTCTTTAGATTCAATGTATCTAAGTATACATTGTATCTAGTCTACTGGGTATGGGTTAAGATCCATGGGTTATGGTCCATGGGTTATGGTTTTACCCATCCTAATAAACTATTACAACAAATGCTTAATTACTACATTTTGTATTTAAATGGCTATATGTAAATGCTTTACAAAAATAACATGTATCATTATAATTATACTTAAGACAACATTATATTTGTTATCAACAAAACACAAAGAGATCGCAAAATATTAATAAACGTTTTACGGTTTATTTGTATTAATGTAAGTTTTATATAAGCTTTTACGAATCATTTGTTATGTAGGGATGGAATATAATGACGAGGCGTGCTACTCTTGAACCGGCTCTACTAAGGTGAAACGCAGAGGTAAGCTATTCCTCTATTTATATTTAATTTTGTCATGCATATTTGATACATTTGTATTTGCTTTTGTTTTGTTTTCACTTTGCAATTACCATAAGTGCACAACATGGGTAATACGAAACCAAATTTTACATAAATCAAAGCAGAAACCATTTACCGATAGAATTACTTTTTTGTTCTATCTGGTTGAGGATGACCGCATAAATCTATATATAGATCTTGGCAGTTTCCAATATTAGATGTAACAATATGCAATGGGGTTAGTTGATATACGTCTGAAAACACCCCACAGTGGAATTTCGCATTTGGTAGCTTGAAAGGTTATGTCTATCGGATGACAAGCTAACCTTTTATGATGATTAGCTAGGTAATGGTCAAAACGGGTCATTTGCAGTATGGGTCCAAACAGACAGGTTGGGTTGGTTTGACCCAACAAGTTTAACTATATTTTAATCTCTGTGACTTATTTCAGTTTCAATTGTGTTTTTTTATTGGTCTCATTTAACCCGCTAGCGATAAAACACAACCTAAATCAAATCAATCTCATTAGTAAGTGGGTTGAAATTGACAACCTCATCCTTTTACTCATTTTTTCTCTTCATGTTGAGGATCTAACTATGATTTTGGGATTATCTGAAGTAGTGGATAGGTATCACGCCAGTGCATAGGCCATTTCGATTCATGTCACACCCCAATTTACTGCTTTGCGTGGAATGGAATTCTCGGGATTGATCATCATAGCACCACATCACGAGTTATATTGAACGACCTAAAGTGTCGTTTAAAAATCACATCGCTGGATATTTCGTAAAAACATTCAAAGTACAACATCGGTCCCAAAAGGTTTACAAAGTTTGCGGAAATACATCCATGTTACAAATCCAAACGATGTTTTGAACTAAAGTACCATAATGTACATAATGTAAGTCGACCTTGCGACTCAAAATGTAGGTCCCTAAACCATGTCATGATGAATGCCTCAGTTACACGAAAATACATTGCTAAAAAGGTCAACAATAATGTTGGTGAGAAATCATAGGTTTATGTAAATGTTTTATACGACTACACAAGTATAGATCGGGCATGACAATCAAGTCACGAAAAATGTTACGATTGCAATAAGTCCATGACACCAAACTAGACAATTCATAATGTATGCCCCCGCAGAGTGTTTGCGACAACTCCGTAATGTTATAAAATGAAATGCATCCGTATGACTAGTTGGGATTCACCAACCCGGATGGAGCGCCACCTCGATAGATCTATCCACTCATCCTCGCTTCAAAATTAACGGTTCATGTTCGGGTAATGGAATGGGGACTTTCAATTGGCAAATCGGTAACTTAAGCAATGTAATGAATTTAATGTACTTGGTATCGCAATAAAAATGATGTGCAATGTATTCTCCCCGTAGGTTTGAAAATAATTAAAAGCATGCGACGGGCTATGAAAACTCACTTGTAAACCGGAATAATGGCAAAAGTGAGTACACCGAGGTATAATGTAATGCGTCAACCGGACCTATTACGAATGATATGACATGTAATGAGTTGCAATGTAATGTTATGATATGCATGCACTCACGATGTCATTTATACCATTTGCGAGTTTTAAAAATATCACTTGTCGTGAAAAATACTCTTTGACGCCTTGACCCTTCAAAAATCACTTTTCAAGTTTTTACGTCAAAATGTCATCCTATAATAGTTTTATAATGATTTTGGTGAAATTACCACTTTTCGTCAGAAACAATGTCGCGGAAAAATCATGAATTTACAAAATAGCTCCGAAAAGTAGTCGTAAAATGGTGTACGCCGATCGTTAGAAACGAACTCGACGGTTTTGGAAATTTTGTATCGATATCTAGAAGTTTCATTCAGAGTTTTCGCTCAAAAGGTCTCGATCATAAAGTTATCAAGGGCTAAAGATGGTGGTTTTTGCTAATTGTGTGCGAGAAAATGAGTTTCGCCAAGTTTGAATATCCGTAAATAATTTACTATGACTCCGCTTGACAAACGGCTTTTGTTTTGAAAAATATGGCGGTGAACTTGATTTTACTAGAAGACAATTTGTTCCAAAAGTTTTGCATCATAGTTAAAACGCCGCAAACATAGCCCTTACAATAATGAAATACTTGAATCGTAGAAATAATATAATTTTTCGTAAAATAATGGTTACGGCAACTTTATAAAAACGCATATATTTGTCGTTTCAAATCCGCTTTCTACGTAAAATATGTCCTTAGCTTCGTATCAAGTAAACTAATATATTTTGACTAGTCGAAATAATTTGTGAAGCTTAAGGCTCATTTTGACCCGAAAATACTAAAACAGCAAAGCTGAATTTTCTGAAAAGTGTACGTTTAGTCGTCAAACTTTAAAAATTCACCACGGCTTCGTTATAACTCCGCTTTTATCCGCTCAAAAGGCCAATGGATTCGTTTTAAAGTATATTTTCTAAATATCAAGGCCAAAGTTTCGTACCATCAGTAGGTTTTCCAGAAATTCAAACAAGGACAGAACCTTTTTATATACGTGTCGAAAATAGTTTTTCTCGGACAAAACCTATTCTAATCCCTTCAAATCAACTCCAAAACTAATCTAATCCTACCATACACCTTCTTAGGGTGTCATGGATTCCTAATCACCATCAAGACCAAAGAATACCATGGGAATATTTATAGGATGACCATAAGTATAAATATAACTCTAAAATCATGAAATAAATGGTATAAATTACATAACATGCATATAAGCTCCAAAATGAAAAGAAACATATGAAAATGAAAAGGAAACTTGAAGATGGTAAAAACATGCTTACAAGTGATAGTGATGAGGTGAAAGTAACAAGGATAACCTAAATACTCTAGATTTTTATTTCAAAATCTTAGAAAGAGTATACACTAGATTGTTATAATGCTAGAACTTGAGAAAATTTTGATCCCTTGGTGATCCTTGATGTGTGACCGGTTTTTGAGAAGCCCCAAAGAAGAGAGAAATTTTGTTCTAACCCTTGTGAAATAATTGAGGTAAATGAGATAATGAAAGTGTAGTAAGACTTTTATTTGTATAAAATTATTACAATCAACTTAATCAAGCCACATTAATTGTCACCTCCCCAAGGTCGGCCAAGGGGAGGGACTTAGATATTTTACTTTTTTTTTAAAACTTGTATAAATATATTTGTGTAGAATTTGGTAAATAAGAATGTGTAAGTAAAGTGTAAGAAATGTACAAGTATAGGAAATTGGAAAATTTTGGTACAAGTAAGTTTTAGTAAATCAAAATAGAATGTAATGAGTTAATAAAATTGTAAAAATACATTCCTTGTGAAAATTGAGTGATAAAATAATTATCGATAATTTTTAAGAAAATGACGTAATAATAAAATTTTAACGATTTATGTACCAAATAATTTGAAACACTAGGAAAACTAAAATATAGTTTTTATAAACTAAATGTAAATATAAAAATACCTCGGGATCATTTTGAAAGTAACGGTTAAATATTCAAATTAATAACTCACGCGATAAAGTTTATTAAATATAAAATTTACACGATAAAGTGAAATGAAATGTCATGAATAAATTAATGAGATGCAAATGATGTCAATGAAATGTAGACTAATCTTAGTCCATATGAAATGTACGTGATGTTATGATCATGAATTACCGCTAAACCTTTAAAGTTACGCGATTTGAAACAAGTAAACCAAGTTTACTATAAATGTTGAAATAATGAGACATGAATCAATGAAATGACCGAAAGTACGGGTTGTCACATTCACCCATCAAAAAGGAATTCAGTCCACGAATTCAATCGTTGTTAGGTCTAACGATTGTCGGTGAAAAGATGAGGATACTTGCGTGCATCCGGTCTTCCTGCTCCCAAGTAAACTCGGGACCTCGCCGAAATTCCAACGAACTTTCACAATAGGAATACGACTGTTTCAACCGCTTGACCTCGCGGTCCATAATTTCTGTTCCTCCACAAAATTGAGTTTGTCGTCAAGCTGAACTTCGTCCAATGGAATAACGAGTGATTCGTCCGAAAGACACTTCTTCAGGTTTGAAACGTGAAACGTGTTGTGCACATGACTGAGTTCTGGTGGAAGATCAAGTCGATAAGCTACCGGACCAACTCTGCTCAAAATCTTGAATGGCCCAATGTATCTCGGGTTCAATTTCCCACGCTTTCCAAATCGTACCACGCCCTTCCAAGGCGATACTTTCAACATAACTTTGTCGCCCACTTGAAATTCCAAATCCTTGCGTCTAACATCCGCGATAACTTTTCTCGCCTTCCGCGTTCTAAGTCTATCACAATTTGAACGATCTTTTCCGTGGTTTCCGCACTATTTACGACCAAGAAGTTGTGCGTCTCCGGCCTCGGCCCAACAAACGGTGATCGGCACTTTCGACCATAGAGTGCCTCGAATGGTGCCATCTTTATACCGGTGTGATAACTTTGTTGTACGAGAATTAATCAATGGCAAATGGTTAGCCCAACCATTTCAAAATCAATTACACATGCCCTCAAAGATATCTTCTAATGTTTGAATAGTCCTTTCACTTTGACCATCGGTTTGTGGGTGATATCTTGTGCTCATCTCTAACTGTTCGAATCGAATCTTGCAATGAATTCGAAGTTTGAAGTGAATCGACTATCTCTCGGAAATAATAGAAATTGGTGCTCCATGCCTCGAGACTATTTCTTTGACATAAAGTCTAGTGAGTTGCTCCATGGAATAAGTCTCTAATCGGTATGAAATGGGTCGACTTGGTAAGCGATCAACAATTACCCAAATAGCGTCGTAACCTCCCGATGTCTTAGGAAGTTTCGTAACAAAGTCCATCGTAATGCGCCCCATTTCCATTGAGGAATTTCCGGTTGTTGGAGTAATCTGACGGCTTCGGTATTCGACTTTTACCTTAGCGCAGTAAGACATTTGCTAACGTGCGCGGCAATCTCCGCTTTCATGTTCGGCCACCAATAAAGCTTCTTAAGATCTTGATACATCTTATCCGATCCGGATGAATAGAATACTTTGACTTATGCGACTCATGCATAATCAATTCTCGTATTCCGCCATACAATGGAACCCACATTCTATCCTTGAAACATAATACTCCATCTGCTCTCTTTACAAAACCGTTTTATGCTTTCGGGCATACCATAAAGCTTTTCACTTGGTCGGTTTTCCTCCTTAAGTGCCTCGACTTGTGCCGTGGATTTTCGATGGTAAAGGAGAAATAATCGTCATTCCCAATGATCGAACTCTTAAAGGTTTAGGCCTCTCTTTCGACTAAGAGCATCACCACAACATTGGCTTTTCCCGGTGATACTTGATTTCACAATCATAGTCGCCGAGTAACTCCAACCAACGACGTTGCCTCATATTAAGCTCCTTTTGATCAAGAATATATTGCAAACTCTTGTGGTCGAGAAACACTTGTGCACTTTGTACCGTAAAGGTAGTGTCTCCAAATCTTGAGTGCAAAACTACGGCTCCTAACTCGAGATCATGAGTGGTGTAATTCTTCTCATGAGTCTTAAGTTGTCGAGAAGCATACGCTATCACCTTCTCATTTTGCATTAAACAGCCCCAAGTCCTTTATGCGAAGCGTCGCAATATACAACAAAGTTCTCAATGCCTTCGTAGTGCCAAAATCAAGACCGCAAAGCTTTTGTTTCAACAACTGAAAAGCAACTTCTTGTTTCTTTCCCCACTCGTACTTCTTGTTTTTCTGTGTCAACTTGGTCAAAGGTCTCGCTATCTTGAAAACCTTCGATGAACCTTCGATAATACCCGCTAGTCCTAGAAATTGTCGAATTTCCGTAGGATTTGTTGGAGTAGCCCAACCTTTCACGGCTTCAATCTTTATGGGATCAACTTGTAGTCCTTGTTTATCAATGACGTGACCAAGAAATTGCACTTTGTGGTTCCAAAAATCACACTTCGAATATTTAGCATACAACTTCTCATTCTTGAGTAGCCTTAAAATCGTCCTTAAATGCTCTTCATGCTCTTCTTTGCTCTTGGGTAGATCAAGATGTCGCCGATGAACACTATCACAAACTTGTCCAAATACGACACAAACTCTATTCATGAGATCCATGAATACCGCTGCGCATTAGTCACTCAAACGGCATCACTTGAAACTCGTAATGACCGTAGCGTGTTCTAAACGCTGTTTTGAATATCCTCTTCCCGAACTCGTGGTGATGATAACCCGACCGAGATAAATCTTGGAATAGATACTAGAACCTTGCAACCGATCGAATAAATCGTCAATTGGGAGTGGATAACGATTCTTCACCGTTAACTTGTTCAATTCTCGATAATCTATGCACATTCGGAAGGATCCATCTTTCTTCTTCACAAACAAGACCGGTGCTCCCAGGCGAGGAACTCGGCCTAATGAATCCTTTGTCTAGAAGCTCTTGCAATTGATTAGACAACTCTTGCATTTCGGATGGTGCTAGGCAGGCGGTGCTCGCAAGAATCGGTGCAGCTCCGGCACTAAGTCAATTTGAAATTCCACTTGACGTGCGGGTGGAAGTCCCGTAAATCCTCGGAAAAACTTGAAAAATTCACGGACAATAGGTACATCTTCAAGTCGCTTCTCCTCCGACTTTTTGATTTCCGTTCGAGGACAAAACTTCTTAGTCACTAAACCCTTGAATTCCTCCCAAGTAAGCTTAAAGGCATTCTCCATTCCAATCGGTTGAGCGTATGAATTCCACCATGACAACGCCCATCGAGTAAAGTACTAAGAGCAATTTTACCATCACATCCGGAGGACATAAAGCAAAAATACCGATTCCAACTTTTCAAACCATCTAACCATTGTCAGTAGCTCCCTCGGTACCTCGAAACTTGGTGGGTTCACCACTTTTGAAATCTTTGTAAGAACATTTCTTAGCTCCGGATCCTCCGACATTACCGATGTGCAGCCTAGCCTAGCTGCTTCAAAGAAGACCTGCGCTTCCCGCTCAACTCTTAAAGCATTAGCAATACTATCATTCACCAACTTTTGAATTGTCGCTGGGTCATTTCAACCGTAGCTTTCTTGGTGCCATAACTCTTCAAAATCACAAGATGAAACAATCATGAGAACTCGTAAATAGAAACAACCATCATACAAATATATCCACAACCACAACATGCATAAAGATAAATGAAATCACAACGGAACAATAACGAAATATCATAATATAATCACAACACACGTGGATAATATACATGAAAATTTCGGCCTACATGGACCGATATCATACATAATAAAAACCATTCCTACATAGTAGAGTCACTACTTGATATATTTGTTTGTACAACAATCAAAAGACAACAAGTTCTTTAAACTACGTCACACACCTTGTGACTAGGATAATAATGGTCAAAACTATACATGACAAAGTCTACATAAGGCACCTCATGGTGCTCCGCCGACCTATCCTCGAAGATCGCGAACACGAGTAACCAAACTATCCACCAAACTCCTCATCTCATCCATCCGACCTGCAATGTAACAATACGCTCACGGGCTAAAGACAACTCCGTGGTGACTCGTAACTCATCTCGTGCCATATCGGCTCATCGAACAACTCGGGCATCTCCGCCTCAACTCCGTGATATGCTCTCTATCCTCTATATGTCTATCTTTGAATACTACGATAAGCTAAGTCAATCGAAACCACGCTAACACTAAACCCTCGACCTCCTCAAAGAATGGGCTCAATCCTATCTCCGGCGGTTCCTCCAACCGTCACGTCAAACTATCAATGGATCTCCGAGCATCAATACGGGCTCCTAATGCCTCGGTAGAAGGGCATCGTGCAACCATGCCCTAGAACTCTCTCTAACTCGAACCTAGCGGTGGCTCGGGCTCGATAGATGGTGGTGTAGGGATATCAAAAGCGAGCACGCTTTTTGGTGCAAGTGTCCGTCAGAGGCAAAGGATCCCTAAGAAAATATGATGGTGATGGTGCTGTCAGTGGTGATGGTGGGTGCATCTGGTAAGGAGCAGGGCTAACGTGAGGAGTAGCTGCGACTTCGCCCTCCTCGAAGGGTTCAGTCTCAGTGTCGGTCATGACTAGTGGGAAGGCTGCAGTAGAACCAATGGAAGATACGATCTCAGTGGAATGTGATGCAACATCATCCATGATGGGGTTAGCCGGAACATCATCCGAGCTAGAGTCCGATGATATGGTGATAGGGTGAGAATCTGAAGACATGTCTGTGACAACCGAAGTGAAATAAATGTAAATAATCTCGAATCAAAGTGTAAGTGAATCCGCATGAAAAGTGAATATGTACTATGATGAAATGATGAGATGCTATGATAATGTAGCTATAGTCAGGGTCAATGATGCAACCTAGTTCTCTATAATCGTAGCTCGGTACCAATCATCACACCCCAATTTACTGCTTTGCGTGGAATGGAATTCACGGGATTGACCGTCATAGCACCACATCACGCTTATATTGAATGACCTAAAGTGTCGCTTTAAAAATCACATCGTTGGATATTTCGTAAAAACATTCAAAGTACAACATCGGTCCCAAAAGGTTTACAAAGTTTGCGGAAATACATCCATGTTACAAATCCAAACGATGTTTTGAACTAAAGTACCATAATGTACATAATGTAAGTCGACGCATGACTCAAAATGTAGGTCCCTAAACCATGTCATGATGAATGCCTCGATTACACGAAAATACATTGCTAAAAGGTCAACAATAATGTTGGTGAGAAATCATAGGTTTATGTAAATGTTTTATACGACTACACAGTATAGATCGTGCATGACAATCAAGTCACGAAAAATGTTACAATTGCAATAAGTCCATGACACGAAACTAGACAATTCATAATGTATGCCCCTCGCAGAGTGTTTGCGACAACTCCGTAATGTTATAAAATGAAATGCATCCAGATGACTAGTTAGGATTCACCAACCCGGATGGAGCGTCACCCTCGATAGATCTATCCACTCATCCTCGCTTCAAAATTAACGGTTCATGTTCGGTAATGGAATGGGGACTTTCAATTGGCAAATCGGTAACTTAAGCAATGTAATGAATTTAATGTACTTGGTATCGCAATAAAATGATGTGCAATGTATTCTCCCGTAGGTTTGAAAATAATTAAAAGCATGCGACGGGCTATGAAACTCACTTAGTAAACTGGAATAATGGCAAAAGTGAGTACACCGAGGTATAATGTAATCGTCAACCGGGACCTATTACGAATGATATGACATGTAATGAGTTGCAATGTAATGTTATGATATGCATGCACTACGTATGTCATTTATACCATTTGCGAGTTTTAAAAATATCACTTGTCGTCGAAAAATACTCTTTTGACGTCTTGACCCTTCAAAAATCACTTTTCAAGTTTTTACGTCAAAATGTCATCCTATAATAGTTTTATAATGATTTTTGGTGAAATTACCACTTTTCGTCGTAAAACAATGTCGTCGGAAAAATCATGAATTTACAAAAATAGCTCCGGAAAAGTAGTCGTAAAATGGTGTACGTCGATCGTTAGAGAACGAACTCGACGGTTTTGGAAAGTTTGTATCGATATCTAGAAGTTTCAGTTCAGGAGTTTTCGTTCAAAAGGTCTCGATCATAAAGTTATCAAGGGCTAAAGATGGTGGTTTTTGCTAATTGTGTGCAGAAAATGAGTTTCGGCCAAGTTTGAATATCCGTAAATAATTTACTATGACTCCGCTTGACAAACGGCTTTTTGTTTTGAAAAATATGGCGGTGAACTTGATTTTACTAGAAGACAATTTGTTCCAAAAGTTTTGCATCATAGTTAAAATCGCCGCAAACATAGCCCTTACACTAATGAAATACTTGAATCGTAGAAATAATATAATTTTTCGTAAAATAATGGTTACGGCAACTTTATAAAACGTGCATATATTTGTCGCTTCAAACTGCGTTTTCACGTAAAATATGTCCTTAGCTTTGTATCAAGTAAACTAATATATTTTGACTAGTCGAAATAATTTGTGAAGCTTAAGGCTCATTTTGACGAAAATACTAAAAACAGCAAAGCTGAATTTTCCGAAAAGTGTGCGTTTAGTGGTCAAACTTTAAAAATTCACCACGGCTTCGTTATAACTCCGTTTTTATCCGTTCAAAAGGCCACGGATTCGTTTTAAAGTATATTTTCTAAATATCAAGGCCAAAGTTTCGTACCATCAGTAGGTTTTTCCAGAAATTCGAAACAAGGACAGAACCTTTTTATATACGTATCGAAAATAGTTTTTCTCGGACAAAACCTATTCTAATCCCTTCAAATCAACTCCAAAACTAATCTAATCCTACCATACACCTTCTTAGGGTGTCATGGATTCCTAATCACCATCAAGACCAAAGAATACCATGGGAATATTTATAGGATGACCATAAGTATAAATATAACTCTAAAATCATGAAATAAATGGTATAAATTACATAACATGCATATAAGCTCCAAAAATGAAAAGAAACATATGAAAATGAAAAGGAAACTTGAAGATGGTAAAAACATGCTTACAAGTGATAGTGATGAGGTGAAAGTAACAAGGATAACCTAAATACTCTAGATTTTTATTTCAAAATCTTAGAAAGAGTATACACTAGATTGTTATAATGCTAGAACTTGAGAAAATTTTGATCCCTTGGTGATCCTTGATGTGTGACCGGTTTTGAGAAGCCCCAAAGAAGAGAGAAATTTTGTTCTAACCTTGTGAAATAATTGAGGTAAATGAGATAATGAAAGTGTAGTAAGACTTTTATTTGTATAAAATTATTACAATCAACTTAATCAAGCCACATTAATTGTCACCTCCCAAGGTCGGCCAAGGGGAGGGACTTAGATATTTACTTTTTTTTTAAAACTTGTATAAATATATTTGTGTAGAATTTGGTAAATAAGAATGTGTAAGTAAAGTGTAAGAAATGTACAAGTATAGGAAATTGGAAAATTTTGGTACAAGTAAGTTTTAGTAAATCAAAATAGAATGTAATGAGTTAATAAAATTGTAAAATACATTCCTTGTGAAAATTGAGTGATAAAATAATTATCGTATAATTTTAAGAAAATGACGTAATAATAAAATTTTAACGATTTATGTACCAAATAATTTGAAACACTAGGAAAACTAAAATATAGTTTTATAAACTAAATGTAAATATAAAAATACCTCGGGATCATTTTTGAAAGTAACGGGTTAAATATTCAAATTAATAACTCACGCGATAAAGTTTATTAAATATAAAAATTTACACGTATAAAGTGAAATGAAATGTCATGAATAAATTAATGAGATGCAAATGATGTCAATGAAATGTAGACTAATCTTAGTCCATATGAAATGTACGTGATGTTATGATCATGAATTCGCCGCTAAACCTTTAAAGTTACGCGAATTTGAAACAAGTAAACCAAGTTTACTATAAATGTTGAAATAATGAGACATGAACCGTATAGAAATGACACGAAAGTACGGGTTGTCACAATTCACCCCAGATAATCAACAGACGGATATTGGGGCATGCAAAGTGATCAATGCACAGGCCCAATTCCGTATAGGGCCTCAAATTTAGCTCGGTGTGTATAATAATTATGGAGCACAATTCAATACAATAAATCTTGAACGTGTACTGGTTTCTTCTTAGACAATGCTCAATTTCCAAATAATTTAAAGCAGCAATTATTTTTTCCATCATTCTTTTACATTCAGTGATTCCATATATTATCTTTACATTTATTATCTGAGCAAGGAAATTCCTCCATAAAATTGTTGAAACTAAGTGTCCAGTAGTTTTATAACTTACAAATAGATAAATGTAGGGTTTAAGGATTAAATATTCCAACTGATAACATAAATTAAGATACAACAACTTGGCCAATTGATGTTTTTGTATGTGTGAATGTGTGATGACATTATATAAAATCCACAATTAGTTCTATTGTCGCTATTGCTTTAGTATTACGTGTTTAAAGGGGCCTCATCTGTGATAACGGACAGGGCCCCAAAAATCTGGGACGGCCACGATAACCAAATCCGCAACCTTACGATCATTAGGCGATTAGTAGTTCTCTGAGCATTTTGGATTATTAATCGCTTTACAACAATACAACAAGAACATAAGGTGTGATTGGTCTTTATGTTTCCGTATAGTTTATCAAACTAAATACGGAAAACTTTGTGAAAATATATGACGTTCAAAACATAATGGAAAACCAACTTGATTAGTCGGTTTGTTAGCGTTTACTAAGTTATGATTGCAATGCGGATTTGGTGTGACATTGCGAGCTCGATGACGAAACGTGTTACCAATGGTTAAAGAAGGAGCAAGAGGTCCAGGACCAAGAGGACCTCGATGTTACCAAATTTGTTGATCAAGTTTTGAATGGTACCAACGAGGCTTGCATGGAGAATTTTCATATGGACAAACATGTTTTTATAAGTCGTGTGACATATTTCAAACCGAGGTCTACTAAAACACACTAGCCGAATTAAAATGGAGGAGCAATTAGCCATATTTATATTTATTGTGGGTCATAACTTACGTGCTCGAGCAATCAGAGCTGTTTAAATACTCGGGAGACCATTAGTCGACATTTTAACAATGTCCTAAATGCAATTATTACTATTTCGTTAGAATTTTTTCGACCTCCCGGTTTCGACATTCCTCTAGAAATCCAAGAAGATCCAAGATTTTACCCTTATTTCAAGGTAATATGATAAGTTTATTGCTCCGTATATAGGTGCTCCATACGGGTTACTTGAACATGAAAATGGGTTCAAGCGCAAGATGCCAAAGAGCTATTCAATCATCGCCACTCACCGATGCGCAACATCAGCGAGAACAATTGTGGCACTAAAAGAAGCGTTTCCCCATCCGATGTCGGCTCCTTCATACCCTTTACCGACACAAGTGAAGGTAGTGGTTGTAGCATGTGCTTTACATAATTACATACGTGATGAGAAGCCAAATAATAGCATCTTCAAAATTTATGAGCATGAAGGTTGTGTTACACGGTTGGATGAATCAAAGGTACAACCAGTTGAGCTGAGATGATGACAAATCACGAAAGCCGGATGATGGATGCAGATTTACCATTTGATATTCAAGCGATTGAAGGTGCCTCAAAATTGCGGGACACTATTGCTCACGAGATATGGAATGATTATGTTCATGATTTTCCAATTACGGAAGCATAGGCGTATCATTGACTTATGAGTTTTCTTTTAGAAAGTACATATTTAGCTTTGATGTAGTAAAATATCTTGCTATATGCTTTATTAGATTGAGAACAAAGTATTGGCGCAATGACATTTTTATGCCATGAGAATGTATGATCGAATGACATGGGGATTTTTATTCTTTTAGTTGGGTTAAAAGAACTTTGTTTGATCTCTCACGCATTATTTTCTCGGATTTTTTTACTGTTTTAGTTTGTGTACCACATTACGTGCCCTATTATTTGAGGGTCGGTTTATCTCTCAATCAAACCATCTTTAACTAATACCAATCAAAGTGGATAGACATGGCACAATCACTAGATTAAAGGGATATATAGTCTTGAATTTCGTAAAACAATTTTATTTTCAAAATTCATAAAGACTCAACTTGCAATGGAATTGATAAAACTTGTATCTATTGGCTAGATATTTTAACATTTGATATCGTAACCTTTTTTCTCTCATTTACCCAACCTTTAGGCAACTTAGCATTGTCATATTGTTGTTTTGGGTTCCCATGAAAATTATTTGATATGTGGCCTACAAAGCATTCGACGCCAACATAGATTATAGATCATTATAGTCTCTTCCACCGAGGCGAGCCTTGGAATAGATTACCTTTGTATAATGCAATAGTAATCGATCACCTAGCATGCTTCATGATCAATATATGTTTAACTATTTAAAGAAATATAAAGAAAAGAAGGACGGTAATGAGAACTATCTCAATTGTTGCTTAACCGTGTAATGGGTATTCATAATGTCTTTGGAAGAGGAATGATGACGTATAGTCCGCATTCGGGTCATGAACCCGACCAATTACCGCTACTAGCGAGCCCAGTAGCGACCGGGTGATCGATAATAGTTTGGGCTCATGAAGGCCCAAACTCAAAGTTATTATTGCCTTGATATTGGATATCTCTTATTTATGGGATATGCATTAGCCAACCGACTTAGGCGGGATACGCGAAGGTTGGGGAACAAAACCAACAAAGATTTCGTGTATATATAAAGGCATCTCGGCCATCATTAAAGGGACGATCAAAACCCTAACTCTCCAATAACCCTAAAACCGATTACTTACTCTCACGCCGGAGGATAATCGTGGGAGACAATCCCACGATAAGCCTAACGGTGTTTTCTGTTTGCTTAGTACGCAGGTCTCAAGCATCAAGATTCAATTGGTACGAGAATTGGAGTCCAAACAAGGAACGCCCAACTTTTGTATCAACAAGTGGCGCCATCCGTGGGACCATCACTAAGAACTAAAGAACTACAATGACAAAGAAAGGAAATCAAAACCAGCGAACGTATGGTGACATACATGGGAAGAAGCAGCAAAGTGGGTCGGTTTCTAAACAAGCCTGCAGGACAACCAAGGATCGAGCCCGGATCTTGTCTTCCCAAGGTGGAAGCACGCCGGGGACAAACCAGCCACCACAACCACCACCGTGCGTAAGGTCCATCAGCGCACTCCTTTTACCACTCCACTCCAACCGGTGCAAGACGGACCTTACAAAAGCACCGAGCCTTTTGACCGAAACAAGGGTCTAGTGGTAGAAAGCAGACACCCTTGCTCTAGAAGGGTTGGGAACTAGCGCCAAGTGATTTCGTGTCTCAAAACTACGAAACCTTGGCTGCTCTCATGCAAGAGGAAGAAAAAAAGAGGTCGGTCGGGTTGCATGCCCGACTCGATTTGACCCGAGTATGAGATATCTCCACCGCGCCATCAGAAGGAAAAGCGTGGAAGGGATAGCCGCCAGCCCCCAGTATTTACCAGGATTGGGAGGAGAGTTGAGAATGATGAAGCAGTGGATATGCAATACCTTGGGGAACACGAAGAGGATGGACGGCGTACCAATGTCCACGCCAGACTTGGTAGTCGCAGGGTCCATGAAAGCTCGTCCTCTGGTAACTCCTCGGACAACGAGGACAGCGAAACCGGGCACTGAAAGTCCAGGAGTAAATATCGCGACCAGGAGGAGGAGGACATGTCCCTTCCGTGGCGCCGCCAAAAGGTAGATGCGTTCGCTCGACGCATCAGCGATTTCTCATAAAATAAAATGAGGCTCATGCCCGCCAATGTGAAAACTTATGATGGAACTGGTGATCCGGACAATCACCTAAAAATTTTGGAATCAGCCGCTACCATCGAGAATCGGCACGGCACATGGTGGTGCCACATGTTCGGTTCCACACTAGTGGGAAACGCATGAAATCGGTTGATGAGCTTCCACGCGAAGCATTGATGGCTTTGAAGAGTTGCGGGCGTTTCGCGAACTTCACTCAAAGGAAAAAGTGCGCTAAAACCCCGTCGAACTCGCTGGGTAAAAGCAGTAGCTGGGAATCTACGACGCTTATGTGGGCGCTACAAAGATGAGTGCATACACGTTAAAGCATGCCCGAAATACTAAAAATCTCGGGGTTCATGAATGGGATCAATAACCCAGAACTCATCAAAAGGTGAATGACGAGTCCCCAAACCTTTGATGAACTTATAAACGCACGAGGTCCTTTATCCAGGAGAAGTCATCGCGGCGGACGATGAAAGGTTACTCAAACTATAGGTCACAAGAACAACCTCGAGACAATCCATCGACGGGTAACAACCGTAACAAGAACTACCGCGGCGAGGAGCGGACGGGATAATGACGAATATACCCACTAACCAAGACTCCAAAGGAGATATTCGCGATGGAAGGCGCAAATTTCCAAGACCCCACCAACGCACCTAGAGGATCGGCGCGTGGGTAGTGTATCTGCGATTATCATGGACGGAAGGGCCACACCACCAATGAATGTGTCCAATTGCGCCACTAATTGATAAACTAGTAAAGAAAGGCGATTGGACCATTTGGTTAAAAACATCAAGGAAGGAAAGATAAGCAAAGATGGGAACAAGAAAGAAACACCTAAGGATAAGGTCGATACCATATACATGATACAATCATGGCAGCGGATGACTAGGCAGAAGATCAGCCAGAAGGTTTCCCATGGAATTGAAATATCTTTCCCCACCTTGGCTGCGAACAACGCAGTGGTGGAACCGCTCACCATTAAAATCAACGCAGGGGGTCACGATATCCACCACATGTATGTTGATGGGGGGGCGTCTGCGGATATAATGTATGAACATTGTTTCAAGTATTTGCGACACGAGTACGCAGACCAACTCGACCGCCACAACGTCATTGGCTGGTTTCACAGGCGAAAAAATATGGCCCATGGGGCAAATACGCCTGCTAGTCAATGTGGGTAATAAGGAGCACTCGACGACAGCTTGGATGACCTTTATGGTCATCAAATCCCCTTCACCATACAATGGCATTATTGGAAGACCAGGGATATCCGCTATATGCGCAGTACCGTCTACAGCACACGGAATGCTTAAGTTTCTAGTGGAGGGAGGCATTGTTACTCTCTACAGTACCACCATACCACCAGGAGAATGTAACACGATTACATGTGAGACGGCGCCCATTCCAGAACAGCGCGCAACCAAAGTGCCAAACCTAAAGGTTGCAATTCATCCTGATTACCCATAGCAAGAACTATCGATCGGGGGATCGCTATCTGATAACTGCAGGGCAGCTGTGTGCGCACTCTTGCAAATGAACCTGGATATCTTTGCGTGGGAACCAAAGCACATGACCAGTGTACCACGCTCGATTACAGAACACGAGTTGAAAATCCGACAAGGATACTCGCCGGTACGACAGAGGAAGCGCGGCCAGGCTCCAGACCGCGCAAAAGAAATTCTGGAAGAAGTACATAAACTTGTGAATGCAGGTATCATGCGAGAGGTCTACTACCACGACTGGCTTTCCAACCCAGTGATGGTCAAGAAGAGTGATGGTAGTTGGAGGATGTGCGTGGACTTCACAGATCTCAATAAGGCATGCCCACAAGACTGCTACCCGCTACTAGAAATAGACTAGAAAGTGGAATCTTTATGTGGATACCCACTTAAATGCTTCCTAGACGCATACAAAGGATACCACAAAATCCAGATGGCTAAAGAAGATGAAGAAAAAACGGCCTTCCACACAAGCCAAGGTGTCTTTTGATATACTAAGATGCTCTTTGGCTTAAAGAACGCATCGCCACCCTACCGATTGGTGGACAGCGCATTCGAGCGGTGGGCATGAACCTAGAAGTTTATGTTGATGACCTTGTTATAAAAGCCATACGGAGGATGAGTTGGTGCGCGACATGGAGGAAACATTTAAAACATCGAAAAGATTAACATGAAGCTAAATCCTAAGAAATGCACCTTTGGCGCTATGAAGGCATGTTCCTTGGATATTTAATAGAGCCGATGGTATCAAACCGTGTCCGGAAAAACTAAGGTCATCATCCAACTTCCTTGACGCAAGACATTGAAGGAAGTCCAATCTCTCAATGGAAAAGCGGCGGTCTAAGCAGATGCTTGTCCAAATCGTGAGACAAGTCACTCCTCTCTTCAAAACACTCAAGAAGTGTATAAAAAGGAGATTTTATTTGGACTACGAGAGGAAGAAGCCTTTATACGACTTAAACAACACCTAGCAAGACTCCCACGCTAGTCGCACCGATCGGGGAAGAATTAATTATGTACTTATCTGCGACTCATGGGCGGTTAAGCCTGATGCTCTTGACGGATAGAATTCGGTCAAACACACATGTATTTTGTAAGCAAAGCGCTCAAGAAAACGGAGATTAACTATAGCGCAATGGAGAAGTTGGTCTTAGCATTGGTATTCGCCGCTAAAAGACTGCGCAGGTACTTCCAAGAGCATCCAATAGCGGTTATCACAGATCAACCTATCAAGCAAATCATCTCCAAACCCGACGCATCGGGCGACTACGAAGTGGAGTGTGTTGCTAGGTGAGCATAACATCTCCTACGCACCACGTCTGCGGTTAAAGGGCAAATACTAGCAGACTTCATCATCGAAAAACCAGACACTGATGACACACCTTCACCAAGCAAGGAGGAACTACAAGATCCATGGATCTTGTTCACGGATGGATCTTCATGAGTGGACGGGTCAGGAGCAGGCCTCATCCTCACCAGTCCGAAAGGAATGGAATTCACTTACGCACTGCGTTTTGAATTCACAGCAACAAACAACGAGGTAGAGTACGAAGCCCTGATTGTCGGATTACGCATTGCATCTCGAATGGGTATACGCAACCTAGAAGCAAATGTGGACTCCCGTTTGGTAGCCAACCATGTGTTGGGTGAGTACGTGGCTAAAGAGGAAAACATGATCCAATACCTCGACAAGACCAAATCCCCAATCCAGGGCTTTGACAGATTCACCATCAAACAAGTTCCTAGAGGGGAAAACAGGAAGGCAGATGCACTAAGCAAGATTGCATCCACAAGCTTTACGCACCTGTCAAATCAGGTATTGGTGGAAACTCTAAAAAGCAAGTCCATCTCGGAGATGGAGATATCCACGGTGATAGAGGAACAAGGTCCTGCATGGATGACCCCAATCATCGATTTTTTAAGCAAGGCGTATTGCCCGAGATGAAGGAAGCCCGACGAGTGCGGCGCACATCACGTAGGTTTGAACTTGAAATGGTGTACTATATCGGCGCTCGTTTCTACAACCATGGCTTCGATGTGTAGGACCCTTCAAGCGATTACGTGCTCGGAGATCTCTGTTGGTTCATGTAGCATGCACTCAGGACCACGGTCCGTTGTGGCGCGCGCTTTACGGTCAGGATACTACTGGCCTACAATGCACCGGGATGCACGGGATTTAATAAGAAAGAGTGGCGACTGCCAAGTTCACAGACCCGTTCCACGCCAACCACAACATGAATTAACACCTATCATGTCGCCATGGCCATTCTATAAATGGGGTATCGACATTGCAGGTCCCTTCCCTGTTGCAGCAGGAGGATTGAAGTTCCTAATAGTAGCCATATACTATTTTACCAAGTGGATTGAAGCAAAGGCGGATGTTACAATCACAGGAAATCAGGTAAAATGGTTTGTTGGGGAAAATATTGTATGCCCTTTCGGGCTACCTGGGGAAATCATCTCAGACAACGGAAAACAATTCTGTGACAACCCTTTCAAGGAATGGTGCGAAAAGTTAAATATTACACAGCACTTCGCGTTAGTTAAACACCCACAAACCAATGGCTTAGTCGAGCGTGCAAATCGAAGTCTGGGCGAAGGAATCAAGGCACGTCTAGACAAGCACAAGGGGAGGTGGGTGGAGGAGCTATCACAAGTTTTGTGGGCGCAACGCACTTTGATTAAACTTAGTACGGGAGATACTCCCTTTTCTCATCTCTATGGGACAGAAGCCGTCATACCAGCCGAGATTGGGATGCCAACTATTCGCACTACTGAAGTCAATGTGGCAACCAATGACGATGAACGGCGTATTGACTTAGACCTGTTGGAAGAAAGGCGCGAGCGCGCGGCTATTTTTGAGGCGAGAGCTAAGTAAAAAATGAAAGGATACTACGACGCTAAAGTGAGAAGCGTCTCATTCAGACCAGGCGACTTCATTTATCGCGCCAATGATGCGAGCCATGCCGAAGATACAGGTAAATTAGGACCGAAGTGGGAAGGACCTTATGAGGTCATTGAAGCACTAGGGACGGGCGCATACAAGCTGCGTGACATGAATGGTCGTGAGCTACCACGCACATGGAACATCTGCAATCTCAAACGGTGTTATCTCTAGGAATGGCTACGGCCCAGTGCACAGACACTCCCGCACTTTAGTATAGTGCTCAAATAAATATCCGTGTATTTACATTCAGTTTCAATTAGGCAAATGTCTTTTTTCTTTTTAAAACTTGCAAGTATTAATAAAACGTCACGGTTTCTAGCTAACTCTGCGACACATTTCAATTGATTATTTATATAATATTTATACAATATTGTCATATTATCTTTTTGCCTACATGGCGTGCATGCACTTAATAAACCCACGATGGTAAAAGGATGAGTAAACCTACTAAATTACTCGTTGAGTAAGAGGGTTGCAAACCCAACAACATTGGATCACACATCCTTGTTAAACACCTTATTTTCAAGACGTTGGAATAAGTTTATTGCGCGTTCCACGATGGATGCGTGACAATGCATACTGTGCGCGTTTAACAAACTATGGATCAAGACTCTTGACTCCTTAATATGATATTTACAGTACGCTGCATATCAAGCCATACACGATTATGATACAAATACTTAGAACATTATATCTCAAGTATGATAGGTGATCACTTTCATACATGATTATGGACTTCATATATTCTTCGCGCTTATGAGACAGTTTTGATTCTTATACAACAAATGCGTTTTCACAAAAAGACAAGATACAAACATTATAAGTCGCAACCACATTCGACAAAAGTAATATTTCATTAAGTACCATGCGTTCTTACAAAATGATATTTACAACACAAGTTACAATCTATATGCTCCTACAACGCCTAAGAGATGAGCTCCCCACACGGCTTGCAGCATCTCCAACCTCGCTTAGCTTCTTCAACAAGTCGGAGTCTTGGCGGGATACTGTGGCAACACTAACCGGCACCCCGTCAGACCTGGAGAGATGAGTTGCGCCAATACCGCACAAAATAGCCTTGCCTTTAACACCTTCCTTCTTGGCAAGTCTGGTAGCATGAGTTTCCAAGACTTGCTTTAAAGGAACTTCCCTCTCTAGGGCGAAAGGATTCAAGATGTCGCGGGGGCGAGCAAACACAGGAACCTGCAGCTGGGACTCATCAGGTTTCAAAAAGTAATCAAGCTGCGCCTCGCATTTCGACCGATGCCGAGCCAAGGTTAGCCCTCCATAATTACCCCTATGGATAATCACGTCGCGCTCAATTCGACAATTAGAGGAAACTCCAACACTTCATCTTCTCCATTGCGGCAACGGATCCTCATCGCATGCTCATTATAGCCGGGAACCTTATCGTGAGCACCTTCAACAGATCGGCCTCATGGAGCTCCTCTATAGCTTCGCTTTGCCCGCGCCAACGCCAAGACCGCACAACCCCCAAACGCGTCCACTACCTCCTGCGACTCCAAGGTCTTGAGGCGGCAAAGCGCGGACCATGGCCGATGAGCCACATGCGCTCAAAGATAGAAGACATGAGGGGATATAACTCCTCATCATACTCAATGCTAAGCTTGCGCAACTTCATCTCCTGCGCTTCCAGTGAGCTTCCCACAGTTGCACCAAAATTCTCTAACTGAGAGAACAACTCTTCCTTCCCCTTCTCAAGATATTTCAGGACCGAGAGACACGAAGCCTTATACTCCGCTGATGCAGTACGCTCCTGACTTATTTTGCCCAGCAGTGCCATCTTTTCTTCAGCAAGTCTTTGGGCATACGAGCTCATGGCCTCTGCTTCAACCTTGGCACTGGCCAAACATGCCTCCAGCAACGCAATTTGTTGGTCCTTCTGCGTGCTCTCGCTACTTTCTCCAGAGTACTTAGCCTTTAGCTGCGCAACCAACGTAGCTTGGTGCGCAGTAGCCAGCACCAGATCTTCAACAAGCTGATCCATTGGCGCATCCTCAGATACCAATGGCTCAGCACTTTGGCTCTTCGGTTCAGAAGATTGAGCACGCACAGGACTATCCTTGGGGGGCGACTCTATAGAGTGTTCAAACCTGCACACATACAAGCGAATTAGCAATTATTTCATCACATCAAAAGGGAATGCGATAAGGGCTTTGAAAATAACACTTACCGAGGAGCAGTAGTATCAGCTGAAGGGGGAGGCGATGCAACGTCACTGGATGATGACTCAACGACCAGAATGACGGGACGCTTTTTCCTAGATGAACTCGCGCCATCGCCACCTAGCGATCTCTTGCGCTTCAACCCTGGGCTCTCCTCCTCTTCTTCTTCCATGCTCTCCGCCACTTCTAATTGTGACGGCTCCACCAATGGGGAGGTGATAAGGTTTTAAAAGGTACCATTTTGAGGGGTCGTTTAAGTCCTTATTTGATCACTTTTGTATCCGTTATTGCTTAATATCGTTCCTTTTCACTTTTTAGGTCTCGTGAAGGCAAAATGCTAGAATGGCACTTATTTGGACGAAAAGGCGAATATATGAAGAAAATGGCCAAAGTCAAAATCGAGACACTCACGATTCTTTGAAAGTAGAAAGCGGCGTCGGGTGCTATTAGCGGCGCCGTCCCAAAAATATTGTGATGATCTGGTCTCAAAACTCGTATTTTCAAGTGACGACGTCTAGTTGTGGAAGAGTAGGCCGTCGCTACTCGCACGGCTTAGATGCAATCCAGACGACGTCGAAAGTCAAGAGACGGCGTCACGGACATAAGGTGACACCGTCGCAAGGTTAACGTGGCCAAGCGAAACCCTAATGGCGGCGACACGGCGTCACTAAACATAAGGTGACGCCGTCAGCAATTGTAATCTTATATATAGAATCCGAATTTTTCATCTTTGTGTGGAGAGTCTTTTGAGTAAAACCTAAACCGAACCTAAGGTGTCTTATATGTATTTTAGGGTTTTAAACCCCATCTTACATCAAGATAAGTCTTTGCTTCATTAATTCAATGATGTCTTTGATTATTTGTGTGTATGCTTGCATGTTCTCCATGTCCGGCTAATTTATTTGTGTGTTTGCTTAGGAAGTATGAAACTTAATTATTGAATATTGATTGGTTGTTTCTTATCTTAATTGACTAATGATCTAGTAATGCGATAGGTCATTCGTTGTGTACTTAATGCTTGATTCATCTTTGTGAACCTTAGAGTATAATTACCTGAGTAATTGCAGGCTAAACCATCCAAAGAGCGCCTTAGAGTAGGAGTTTATAATCTCTAAGTGGGTTTGTAGACAAGACCCTTTGGTAAGTTCAAGAGTTGGGAGAAACATACCCTACAACTTTAGACACACAACGCAACTAGGAATAAGACGTGACACTCAACCATCAATAGGAGATAATTAAGGAGTAATACAAACTAAGTAAACACATCTTTAAACTATCATACGAGCACACATTAATTAGACATAGACTCCCACAACCTTAGTTTAGATAATTAGATAATAGTAGAGTAATCGGTGAAATACCAACCCCCAAATCCAATACCCAAGATTCAGTACCTTTCCATTTTCATAAAATATAAAAGATAAAAATAATCTTCCTCAACCTTATCCTTAGCGTAGTAACTCCTTACTAGCATTCCTATTCCCCTAGAGAACGATATCAATACCCATGGCTTACCCTAATTACTACACTACAACGATTAGGTTCACCGCCTAGGTGTTATAAAACTTGCTCAAGAAAAGGAAGTTCCTTTGACTCGACGACGCGTGTAGCGTTATCAAGTTTTTGGCGCCACGCGGAATAGAATAGCTAGTTAGTAGTCCACCTCGCTTAGGTTTCTTTGCTTGATTCCTATCAAGTAAACTTTTTCTTATTTTTAGATTTCTCTTAGTCTATCCCCTTCTTCGTAACCTTTGTTCGTAACCCCATCACTTTTCATCATGGAAGGTGATAACCCACTACCATTCATCAACATACCACCAAATGACCCGCCAAGAGCCCGTACTCTTGGTGAATACTCAAGACCAAGCCACCTAGGCTATAGGAACACCATTGAGCTTCCCGACCAAGCCCAAACTACGGCCTGCGATCCGACACCATCCGGTTGGTGCAAAGCGGATGTGCATTCCATGGACTTCGCTCCAAAGATCCAAATCGACATCCGAGGGATTTCTCAAAATCGTCGATTCCATCGACCTTGATGCTACTACTCGGGAGACCACGCGCCGCGTCTCTTCCAATTCTCTCTACGGGACCAAGCTAGTAATTGGCTTGAGCGACTTCCACGGATCCATCTCAAGTTGGGATGATCTTACTTCGCTTCCTTGCTCAATTTTTCCCACGGGAGAACCACTAAGCTTAGGAATGACATCTTGATGTTCCAACAACGTCAAGGTGAATCTCTCTACGAAGCATGGACCCGATTCAAGGACTTACTTCATAAAGTCCTTCATCACGGCATTGATCTTTGGCTCCAAGTCCAAATCTTTTATGATCATGTCAACTTCCCCACTAAGCGATCCATTGACCAAGCGGCCGGTGGAAAACTTAGTGATCTCACCGCAGAAGAATCATGGGAAATAATAGAGGACCTCGCCTCTATGACAACGAAAGTTGGGATGACCCCGTGAGCTGCCCAAAACCGTCAAGGCAATCTCCTTGCCTCCTCCCGACCGTGGATGATCGAACTTGAAGATCAAGTTAAATTCCTCATGAGTTCCTACGAAAATCCTAAATCTTCACACCATGTGAACAAAGCTTCTTCCTCGTGCGAGCCGCTTTGTGATCCTCATAACACGCCAAGACTAGCACCGATCCCCGAACACGCTTCGCTGACTACGTATCCTCGCGTACAATGGAGCGGGAGGAAGATTCCTACAACACCGGACCTAGGAGTTTCAATGAAACCCGTGAAGCATGGAAAACAAGCACGACTTTTATTGGGGATAAACCAAAGAATTCACTTCTAATGATTTCTCATGGCCCCACCTAATGATCCTAACCAACAAAACATCGAAGGGATGTTGCAAAACCTAGTTGCATCCCAAGAAACCCAATGGCTAAGCTCTCGACCGCTTTTAATAATCAACAAGCCGAGATGGATAGGAAAATAGACAACCTTTTGAAAGCCATAGCTAATAGTGATAAGAAGGTTAGTGCTATCTCAACTCCCGAGCCTTCCGGCATAGAGATTAAGGATCCAAGCAAGCTAAAGTATGTCCAATCGTCAATACCATCGCCTTAGTTGAACCCGATGAAACAAATGACGCAGAGACTATACACTTGTGGATGAGGAAATACCCGAGGAAGTAGATGAAGTAGACATTGACTATTTCAACAAATTTCCTACGGAAGAAGAACTATCTCGCCACCCTCACTTAGTGCGTGACCTCCGTCACATGTATGTTAGGAAAAGTCCTCGAATTAAGTTTGGGAACCCTTGGAATCTTAACATACCATGTGTCATAGGACACCTTTTGTGGCAAAAGCTACATTGATCGCAAGTCCCCAATCAACATAATGACTAGCACCTACTACAATTGGATATTGAAGAAGCCTATTCCAACTAGGCAAGACCCCAATGATCCTAATGTTAGTTGCAATTTTCTTGGTAGAGTTAAGGGATTGCCCGCTTATGTAGGTAGTTTCACGCTTCCTACGGACTTCATAATTGTGGATGATATTAGCACGGCCATAGACCCTAGCTTGTCCCATGTTATTCTAGGAAAACCTTTCATAGAAAGCACCGGATGACCTATGACCCCTCATTAGAGAAAAGTGCGATTCAAGAATAAAACCGATGACATATCTTACCAAATGCCGCTTAAGATTGAGAAGTTTTCATCACTCTCTAATGATGAAAAGGAACTTAAACTATCGGTCTATTATAGGAATGATGAGGATAGGGAGAAAGGTGTTGATTATGTTATGGCTAATATTTTGGATTCTACAAGGATTGCTTGACCCTAGGACCGGAATACAGGACCGATTGGGGAGAGGATGAACTCTTAGAGAAGCGCATTTTAGGGCACTTCTACAACATGGAATCCCCATTAGAAGCCGCCAAGAGGGCGGTAATGAGAAAACGAGAGACCCACTACGAGTCTAGCTACAAGACTCTTAAATAAAGAAAAGCGCTTCGTGGAGGCAACCCATGCTTAATTGTTTGCTTGTTAGTGTCATATGTCTTTATTAATTGTTTATCCTCATGTTTAAATTTGTAAAATGCTTTATTTTGTTTTTAACTTCGCCTTAATTGCATATAAAGGTATTTTACATAAGGGATAAGTGTAGGGAGGATTACACGTTTTCAAAAGAAACGTAAACATGAGAATAACAATTAACTAAAAGATATTTATGTTTGTTTGTTCGAGTCAAATGCTTGTATCGAGTCATAATGGATGTTTTGCGTAAATTTTTCCAGATTCTAAAGATGTAAATTTTCTAGAATTTTTCCGTAAAATCGCACCGCTTTTTGTCGATAACTGACGGCCGAAGGAGTAAAACATCGATTACTTTTTCTCGTTTTTACGAGCTATTTATAAATTTTTGGAATTTCAAGGTCTTAATTTTCTTAGAAATTTCAGAAACATCCATTCCACAAGCATTATATCCTAGTTTAAATCGAGTCTTATATATATTATTACCACGATTTTACTGTGAAGGTTTCATTTTGTTTTCTTCAAGTGTACAGTTTAGTTTGTCAAGAAGAAGTTACATAAGATTGGAAGGAGCTTTTCACTAATAATTCTTCTTGAAAAGATTTAACCACCACTTTACACGGATCCTACCGAGCTAATCGGGAGTATTAGTTTCTTTCGCTTTTAATTACCTTCTTTTATCATAACTTTGATACTTTTCGGGAACATTGGGGACAATGTTCGGTTTAAGTGTAGGGAGGAAAATAAACGGAACTTTGAAACTATGCTTATCCTTGATTATTTGCTTCATCAATTGTATTTGTGTAATAAACCATGAGAAAATGTCGGTTAGGGTAATTTTGGCACCAAATTTAAAATTTTTCATGACATATAGGAGTGGGCCATTAGTCTTAACAAAAGCGTCTCACGGATAGGAAGTTATATGACTAGCACAAAAACCCTTTACCACCCAAATTCCATCAAAATGTGAGGATCGCCCTTAGATTAGTAGGAATTAAAGCATTCATCTTTAATGCTTAGAGTGTGAACCGGTAGTATATTAGATTCTAGAACTTGCTTTGTGATGCATTCCGAGATCGCAAGTGAGGCTACACTTGTGTAGTTAGGAATAACTAAATGATAAGAGGCATTAGGATAACCCTTGTTTGATACCGTAATATAATTACTTCTTCCACATCGGTTGAGTAATTCCCCACACCTTGCGTTGTACTCATTTTTAGTACACGATACCCTAGTTAACCCCTCGTAGCTTATCCTTTTCGGTTCTCGTGATATTTCGGTTTTTCCGAATATCAATGAAGAGCATTGTTTACACCCCACCCCAAATATACACCCAAATCGCTTTTGCCTACCCCTTATGCACTCACTTTAGTGCAAATGTTTGTTATCACCCTAAACCCTTAGTTCAATTATCTAGTTGCTTGCATAAGTTGCTAAGTCGAGTCATATCCTTTGTATACGCTTTGGGATGATTGGGATTCATGGGAAAAGTTAAAGTTAATGAAATGACGGGAAGGGAACGTTAAATTCAAATTCCCTTTTTGCGTAATAATGTACCCCAAGTGTTTTGATCTTTTCAATTCGGGTCAAATTAGTGTTAGAGTAATAAAACTCAAGTGTAGGGATATGCCTATAAATCCTCGGTATTTTGATGTTATCATAGAGGATGGTAGAGTAAAAGTGTATGGAAAAAAAAAAAAAAAAAAAAAAAAAAAAAAAAACGGCTACCTTCCTACATCTATCTTTAAATTTATGTTTGTTTATTTCAGGTTATCTAGAGTTTAGAGTGTCGAGTCTTGGCTTAGCAACGCCATTCTTCATATGCGCTAACATAAAGATTTTGACTTGCCACCACCAAATAGCCTATCCCACCAAACCCTTATTTCCCTACCGTAAGCCTAATGTTACAACCCTTTAAAGACCTCTTTGATAGTCTTTCCTAGGTGCTTACGCCAAAGCGATGGAGGTTTGATCTATTCTCAAGCCTATGGTAATCTATGTACTAGGACCGGTTAATGAGTGTTTATCTTCCATTTCCTATATTGTTATATTTCATTTATACACCCGAGAGAGATGTGAGTATCCAAACACCCCATGTGAGGTGCTAGTATGTAATTTCCGTGCTTGTTATGACTTTTATTGGGGCTTATATGTGTTGTGGACCATTTTGAATTAATGCTTCATGACCCCAACTTATAAATTAATTGGCTAAAGCACATTTGCTTGAGGACAAGCAAATAACAAGTGTAGGGATATTTGATAAGGTTTTAAAAGGTACCATTTTGAGGGTCGTTTAAGTCCTTATTTGATCACTTTGTATCCGTTATTGCTTAATATCGTTCCTTTTCACTTTTAGGTCTCGTGAAGGCAAAATGCCGGAATGGCACTTATTTGGACGAAAAGGCGAATATATGAAGAAAATGGCCAAAGTTAAAATCGAGACACTCACGCTTCTTTGAAAGTAGAAGCGACGGCGGCCAAAAGCTATTATGACGCCGTCCCAAAAATATTGTGACGACATGGTCTCAAAACTCGTATTTTCAAGTGACGACGCCTAGTCGTGGAAGAGTAGGCCGTCGCTACTCGGACGGCTTAGATGCAATCCGCACGACGCCGGTCAAGAGGACGGCGTCACGGACATAAGGTGACGCCGCAAGGTTAACGTGCCAAGACGAAACCCCAATGGCGGCGACACGACGCGGCCACTAAACATAAGGTGGCGCCGTCGCAATTGTAATCTTATATATAGAATCCGAATTTTTCGGTCTTTGTGTGGAGAGTCTTTGGAGTAAAACCTAAAACCGAACCTAAGGTGTCTTGTACAAGATTTTAGGGTTTTAAACCCTATCTTACATCAAGATAAGTCTTTGCTTCATTAATTCAATTATGTCTTTGATTATTTGTGTATATGCTTGCATGTTCTCCATGTCCGGCTAATTTATTTGTGTGTTTGCTTAGGAAGTATGAAACTTAATTATTGAATATTGATTGGTTGTTTCTTATCTTAATTAACTAATGATCTAGTAATGCGATAGGTCATTCGTTGTGTACTTAATGCTTGATTCATCTTTGTGAACCTTAGAGTATAATTACCTGAGTAATTGTAGGCTAAACCATCCAAAGAGCGCCTTAGAGTAGGAGTTTATAATCTCTAAGTGGGTTTGTAGACAAGACCCTTTGGTAAGTTCAAAGAGTTAGGGAGAAACGACACCCTACAACTTTAGACACACAACGCAACTAGGAATAAGACGTGACACTCAACCATCAATAGGAGATAATTAAGGAGTAATACAAACTAAGTAAACACATCTTTAAACTATCATACGAGCACACATTAATTAGACATAGACTCCACAACCTTAGTTTAGATAATTAGATAATAGTAGAGTAATCGGTAGAAATACCAACCCCCAAATCCAATACCGAGATTCGTACCTTTCCATTTTCATAAAATATAAAAGATAAAAATAATCTTCTTCAACCTTAACCTTAGCGTAGTAACTCCTTACTAGCATTCCTATTCCCCAGAGAACGATATCAATACCCGTGGCTTACCCTAATTACTACACTACAACGATTAGGTTCATTGCCTGGGTGTGTTATAAAACTTGCTCAAGAAAAGGAAGTTCCTTTGACCCGAACGACGCGTGTGGCGTTATCGAGAGGTACTGGGCCAGGCACGCTTTGTATAGGGGTCGCCCAAGAATGCGGGGAGCCACTCCCGGTCTGCCAGAACCATATCCATAGTGCGCCCCGCTGTAGCCTCCATAATAGGGGCTTCCCCCTCTCTCAATGGGCGCACCCCAACAGTAACCTGGCGCGGCTTCGCCAACTGCACAACCCTGAATAGATCCATCTCTGCGCAACAGAAGACAAACAACAAACAGGTTACAAGAAGTACAAAGACGAAAAGAAATGCTTACATTAATAAAGTAAAGGAATGCTAAAGGATGAGCACCCACCCTGACCATCCGCGTCTAAGAAGATTGGCATCTCATCAGGTCTACCAAAGTAGTTACGACTGATGCCCATATGCACCAAAAATTCCTCGGGGTAGGAATGGATGGGAAGACGATTGGTGTTTATCGTTTCCGCATCCTCCATGCTATATGATCCGTAGCGGGCGTTCATCCTTTGGCGCCAGCACTGAGTAGGCGGCGCCATGGGAACAACGCTTCATCAACCCGTAAAAATTCTCCTCCGGTTCCTAAGTCGCCTAACTTTTCAAGATAACACCGCACCGCCTCGCGCTTAGCGAACGATACCCACCCGTTTGACCACGTTGTGTGGTAAAACACGCGGAATAAGTAGATAGTTGGGTTAATCACCAATAGACGACAATTAACCTCGAAGTTTGTTATTTTTGCTGCACCTATGCAGTGCAGCTGGGATATGTGCAGACGGTAGTAATTTAACACGTCGCACAAGAATAGAGATATGGGTACACGTTGATTCGCGAACTCGAAAAAACGTGTATATACCCCTATCTTCTCTGAGGGAAAGTCTGCTATTGACGCCCGCGCTGCCGGAACCTCTGGATGCAGCGCGAGTGGGATATAATAATCCGAGGTGAACTCACGCAGTTCATCCTCGATCAGGTCGGAGGTAAAGTCAGTCAAACCACGAACCATGTTACAGTTTTTTAAAGGCATACGCGCGGTTACCTTTGGAATATTAAGGGATTCTTGGTTGCAAGTTTGGAGCTTTTTTAACAATGGCGGATATGTTTTTACTGTGATAATCATAGTAATGGGAGGCAAAGGTTTATATAAGTTTTTACATCCACGCGATGATTGACACGTGGACTCCACTATCTCTAAATGTGTGGATATGATCTGTTGACATGACATATTTTCAGTTCCTTTCCCACGATTTACGAGGTGTGCATTTGAAATATTGTGACTCGATTCACTGTGTATTATTCAACAATAGGAAATCTTTTAGCTTCTCCTCTACGCTTCCATGAGTTTATGGTGTACAGCTATTAGTCTAGCATCCGCAGGTAGTCCCTGCGCATACTAGACTGGGGGGACATGATGACGTATAGTCCGCATTCGGGTCACGAACCCGACCAATTACCGCTACTAGCGAGCCCAGCTCGACTGGGCTGATCTGATAATAGTTTGGGCTCGCGAAGGCCCAAACTCAAAGTTATTTTTGGCATTGATATTGGATATCTCTTATTTATTGGATAGGCATTAGCCAACCGACTTAGGCGGGATACGCCGAAGGTTGGGGAACACGAAACCAACAAGGATTTCGTGTATATATAAAGGGCATCTCAGCCATCATTAAAGGGACGATCAAACACCCTAACTCTACATTAACCCTAAAACCGATTACTTACTCTCACGCCGGAGGATAATCGTGGGAGACAATCCCACGATAAGCCTAACGGTGTTTTCTGTTTGCTTAGTACACAGGTCTCAAGCATCAATATTCAATTGGTATGAGAATCGGAGTCTAAACAAGAAACGCTCAACTTTTGTATCAACAAGGAATAACGACAATCAAGATAAAGTAAGAGAAAATTGACTATCGATTCAAGCTTGTCATGTTAAATTTCTAAGGAAATTTCATGTCGGCAACGTTAATTGTCAAACCACTTAAGCGGGTGTATATATTTCCACACAAACTAACACAATTATATAAAACTGCGATCCTACACTGATTGTTTTTTTCTATAAATTGAATGTTTAGGTGTTTGTAGCAGAATTCAACATCTCATTGATATGCGACGGATGTGAAGAGCTGGTCGTCCAAACACTATCAAAAATCAAAGGTATATATGTGTTTGCTTCCACCATGCCTACAACATACACACGCAGGCGCATATTTTTACTAGCCATCAGAAGTTTAATAACATAAGGCATTTTCTTACCTGTTTTTTTTATGAGAAAATAATTAATTAAATTCGTTCCCACCATGGAGAATGCTCTTAGGTGCCACCAAATTAAATGGAAGAACAGATAAATATATTACTCCGTACATCGTAACGTGCAACATTTTATTATATTATATGCAACTTCAATATGAATGAACCCTTTTATATGGTCCAAAATATGATTGATCTTGAAAAACATATATTCTATACTCAATTTTGAAGACACATTAAGGTTTTGCACCTAACCTATATTTAGGCTTGAAATAAATATTGTGACTGAGTACACTTTTCTATGAATTGGTAACAACATGTTTTGTAAGTATTTTTATTATGATAAAAATGCTTGGAAATCATGATTTTTAATTTATGACGTGGCTTTCAGTTTCATGAAACTGAAAATTTACAAACTTATTGAAGGGGTTGAAAAGTTTACGACAAATACGACACGACATCAAGTTGTTGTAAAGGGAATAAAAGGTATCATCACCCTGTTGTATAAAATGCAAGAGCAAAGCACCACATATGTTCTCTAAATAAAATTCCCTTCATCTAGCACCTGTTATCCTAACCGGCTTCCGATGTGGTTTCACCATCTCACATTAAAACGATATCGCATCCTGCTGGTGACATAAACGTCCATATTCCCAGTGAAAAAGTAATCATAGAACACTTGCGGAAGATCCTTTATTCAAAACACATACATTAATACCATGTACTACAAATCTCAAAAAAATAATAACGCATAACTACTTATTCAATCTACCTGTGACACAAGGAATGTGTTTGACTCCAACCAAACAATGAATTCAAACCCCATCTTCTTCCCTACAAAAAACCGACAACCAAAAAATTAAAACAATAATCTCCAACAAACCACAAACTACACAAACACTTACAAATAACAAGAACCATGAAACAAAAGACCACAAAAAAATGGACAACACAACATAGATGGATACACCACTATTCGAAGAAAAAAACACATCATATAACATATTACCAACCTCTAATTATACTAAAAAAACACAAACCCATCTCTCCATACAACAAATGCACCACAACCTATATATTGTCATATTTCAAATAATGAAAATCACTAAATCTTTGAGATGTAAGGCCTCTCGATTTTTATTAATTTAAATCTCATATACTTGAAACGCCCAGATTTTTTTATTTTTTTTATTTAAAAATCTGTAAACTGTATAAATTGATAAAATTAGCGGAAGCGTATTTTCTACATCATACGTGCTTATTCCAAACGTCTCGTTAAAATACTAAACTTTACAAAATTACATAACGGTGACTCTTTAAACTTGGTAAAGAAGCTGGTTCTTGATTTAGGGGCATTCCAAACTGATAACAAATGATGGAACTGTATTAAATCATAAAATGAACATAAGCATGCTGCTGAATAAGTATATATAGTACTATTCTCATCATTACTGATATCACTACATCCATGCAAATTTGGAGAGATGAAGTTTATGGACCTGTTCTATGTGTAAAAACATTTTCATCTGAAGAAGAAGCAACTGAGTTAGCAAACGACACTCAGTGAGTTACCTTATTTCTCTCAAAAGCTATCTTATGAGTTTTTCGACTGTTCTTATCAGCTTCTAACTCGAATGTTATTCCAACAGTTATGGCATGAATTTTAAAACTACATGTAAGTCTTTTTAAAATTCATAATAATTTTCCAGGTTTGATGCATGCTTTATTTTATTTATTTTGTATATGTTCTAATTTTGCAGGTTACAAGATTGGATCCTGAGCAGTTGAAGATCATGGGTAACGAAGATTATAAAAATGGGCGATTTGCTGAAGCTTTGTCTTTGTATGATGCTGCTGTTTTTCTTTATCCTGAAAAGGATTCATACAGGAAATCAGACAAACCTCTACATCTCCTACTTCAGGACGTTTACAAGATTGGTGGCATTGGAACTGTGCCAGTTGGTGGTGTTGAAACTGGTGTTATCAAACCTGGTATGCTGGTTACTTTTGGGCGCCCAACTCGTCTCACCACTGAAGTGAAGTCAGTTGAAATGCATCATGAATCCCTCTAGGAGGCACTACCAGGTGATAATGTTGGGTTCAACGTCAACAATGTTGATGTGAAGGATCTTAAACGTGGTTATGTTGCTTCAAACTCAAAAGATGATCCAGCTAAGGGTGCAGCAAGCTTCACATCACAGGTCATTATCATGAACCACCCTGGTCAAATTAGAAACGGTTATGCACCTGTACTCGATTGCCCTTTTTCAATCATACCAACGCATATTAATTAAGTTATGTTTATGTTTTTTAGCTCGATGTTGATGTTGGTTCCTCTATGATCGCTAAAAGTGTGGCAAATAGAGTTTTGAGTAGCTTCAGCAACTTGATAGTTGAAGCAGCGTTTGTGATACAGATGCGGCTCTCAATATAAAGGTTTCTTTATATTGATTTAAAGGATACAAATCAATATAAAGGAAATTTCTCATTAATAGTTTATTATTTATAAATATTGATGTTTCATTAAAATAAAAGAATACATTTAAGCCGACCATCAGACCCACTACAATTTAGCATATTTATCCTGTTGCATCACATTAATATTTTTGCTTAGCTCAGATGACATGATTCAAGGAAGAATTACTTATAGGGGCTATTTGGTATTGCTAATTTTAACTGGTAATTATATAAGGGTTGTTTGACATTACTTATTGGAACTTTACATTATTCTTTATAGGGACCAATATCGCGTTTGGAAAAGCCATACAATCTATATAAGATTCAGCCAGCGACATGAGAACACGACTGAAATTCGCATTAAGAGCATACCAGAAGGCTAAACATCTGAAAGAGGGTGCGAGGTCTGTCTCGTGAATGAGGCTACTACCAGAAGGCTAAAAATCTGCCTAGAAGGTGACAGAGGGCAGTAAAGGGAGAATGGAGTGAGCTAATGAGAAGACGAAAAAGGGTACGAAGCAACAAAAGTGAAAGCAGGTAAGGGTTTGGAGGATGCGAAAGAGGCAATGTGAAAGAAGTACGATGAGGCTACTGCCCCGGAAAGGCTTCAATAATTTCGACAAAGGCCACGATTTGCTGCTGCAACAATAGTGTAAGTAGTTTCCTCAAGTGTCGGGAACTTTTTGTGTTACCTCTTGCTAACTTATTCCTTTATGTAGGATCAAAACAGGAACATCCTTGAGTTCAGGAATGCAAGTGACAGATCTTTACTTTTATTTGAATGGCAACATGGCCTTCACTCAGCAGGTGACATAAAATTTATTTTTACTGTTGTGTTGAGAATCTTTAAAGAAGTGCTTGATTATGAAAAGGATTCATACAAGAGCAATAAAAGTGCAGCCTTAACTAGCTTAGGGATGCTTTTGGAAGCAGTATTTGAAGCAAAAGAAGCAATCAAAATAGAACCCTCCTATGAAAGGGCTCATAACCATTTAGCGACATTATATCTCAGGTAATTACACATTATATTATGTTATTATAAAATTACGAACCACATACTTTTTTGAACTTGAGTGCAAATGCAAATTAGGAGACCCTGACTGAATAAAGCATAACACACTGGCCACACCCACACTCGCAGGAATAGGTAATAATGTCAAATTCGGATTGTTCAAGGGGTAGAGACAGTCAAGGGTTATCAATCGAGATTCACCCCAAAATTACATGTTTGTATAAGAATAGATGTAACTGCAGGTTCTATGAAGGAGCATAACTGGTGTTCACAACCAAAGGCCAGATCATTTGGGTTTGTTAGGCATATGGGGCATAGCCGCCAGGTGAACATTAGATATTAGCATTACTCAGTTTCCATAAAAATACATTGAAATTCAAATTTTCTAAAAGGCGTTTGGGATTTTATGTAGTTAACAATGATGCAAATGAATATCAGTCGTCTTATTGCTGGTAGAAATTCAAGAGACTCGAAGCTTGACATAGTTCAGAAATGACCTCAGTATGATGTATATGCTTTCAGGTCCTCAAGCTCAAAGCTTCACCTTTCAGAGCTCTACGATTACATATGGGGGATTCAAGTGAAGAGTAATTCTCAAAGACATAGATGAAAGTTAAGGTTGGTTCTACACTTAATGTCTTACAAAACTAAACTGTCAGACCTTGAAATAATTATGAAGGGATTTTAGTTTAGCGTTGATGTTTGTAGATTTTGGAAAGGATTTTATGATCTTTTAAACATGAGTTTCAGCAATGATGAATGAAAGAGGACTTCAACCAAAAAAAAACAATTGTCTTATAATATTGTTTGACAATTTTAAAAAATGTATTTAAGTTAACAAAAAACAACAAACAAATAATTATAAGTCATGTCAGCCCATTGGTAACTTCAAAACTAGTATATATATATATATATATATATATATATATATATATATAATGCAAGTTTACTAAATGGTACGCTTTTCCTTTTTTTTCTTTTATAGTTAAAATGTCAACTTCAAAGCTTTTAAATATCGATTTTGCTGTTTTTGAAATTTTTGGAAAAAAACTATCTCCCATGGACTCTTGATGCTGAGATCCATCTAACTGCAAAATATTTGGGAGAAACAATCAAAATTGGAAATGAGGCTACTGCACAACAGCGTGCTAAAGCCATGATATTTCTCCGTCATCATCTTCATGAGGAGCTCAAAAAGGAATATTTAATGGTGTAAGACCCGTTTGTGTCAACCCGTAATTTTCAGACTATTATTTAATAAGTCATTTTTGTCAGAATATGCGAATTTTTATTTTAGAAATCATTATGACTCAGAAAATGAATAGTTATCCCCGTGTTTTTCGAAACCCCGACACAACACGCAACCGACAACGACTCGGTACTAACTAAAATTTTATTTCTAACAAACAAAGTAGTAAATATACTATCTTATCTCGCTCGTCAAAACGTCTCTAAAAATATAAAAATTATAATTTACTGGTTAGTCGGAAAGTACCTTCTGAGTTCCACTTACGATGCAATTATCTGATCTGGAGAACACATATCTGATTAATAATAATAATAATAATAATAATAATAATAATAATAATAATAATAATAATAATAATAATAATAATATGGACTTCTCCTCGGATCATCTTGATCTCTCGTGCCTTGGTTCGTCTTTTTCAACACCTTCGTTGAAACAGTTTCTTTATTCGTGATCTTATCATGGCTTTGTGATAGGGTATTGTACATATTCGTGATCTCTAGGGTTTCGTTTTTTAGGGTTTCGATTGTTGAAACCCTCGTATCTTCCCCATTGCATTTTGGTTTCTGTTTGTTTGTGGCTTCCCTGCTATTGAATTGTTCTCTGATCGGTAGTGGTTTCCCATCAGTTCTCCCTACATTACCTGTTCCCCCTCTACGCCACCAAGTTCTTTCGAAAAGCTGTTTTAGGGTTGCGAGACAGTGACTGCTGCTGTTTTGTGGTTGCGCATATCTAAACACAGGTTGTTGGGTTTCTTTGGGATCTTTTACACTGTGTTTTTGCCCCATTTGCTGCTTGGTTTCTTGGTTTTTGGTCTTGGCTTTGAACAGGTTCTTTCTCCCTATACAGGTTTCGTTTTGCTTGGTTGTTTAGGGTGTATTTCACGGTGGTTGGTTGTTTCTGTTGGGGTCTCTTGCTGTTGGGAGCGATTGGTTGCATGGTTGTTACTGTTGGTTTTCTTTGGTTATCCGTTTTGGTATTTCCTTACTTGAGGCTTGTTTACAAGAGGTTGTGGCTTGGTCTTGTGCTTATGCATGCCGTTAGATTTCATTGTCCCTTTATTGGTCTTAGTGGGTGTCGTGATGGTGGTGGGAATGGCCTTACTAAAACTTCTTTGGTCACACATCTTCGCGATCGGCATTTCAGTACTGAGGCTCAAGCTATCACTAGGCAATCTCTTTTGTCGGATTTGGCTATTTTTGAAAGGGCTGAGGTTACTCTTAAGCGTATGGGGTTGTGGTTGTGTGGTGGTTGTTTCAAAACGCATACCTTCCGGACTAAGTGTCGTCATGGTGCGGGTTCTGATTTTGTGTCTCCTCCTGATTGTGGCGATGGTGTTGTTCGGTTCGTGTTATATGATCTTACCAAACCATAGGTTCCTTCCCATGCACTTTATCGAGGATTCGCTGATGTGCTTGGTGGTTTTGATTTATCTCTTCTTGATACTTTATTCTCTAAGGGTTTGCGGATCAGAAATCTATCCCTCCCAAATTTCGCTTGGGTTCTCTCGTGTTTTGAAAAGAGCTCTTGATAAGGTGATCTACACACCGATGACATTTCTTGTTGGGTTGGTTTGTTTGTCCCGCCTCTTTGTCTACTTAAAACTTTTGCCCGAGGAGTAGTCAAGAGGGTAAGTCGGTTACTAAGCGTCAACGCCTGAAGAGTATATTGTTAATGCTATTCATGCACGGGCTCTCTGACGTGGCGCTTGCGGAGTTGTGCGTGAGGTTTTAGCGAACCTTCCCTTCATGGTCTAATATTGATGATGATAGCTTGGATTTGGGTGACCGTAATGTCAAGCAATGTAAGAGGAAGATTTGTGATGGTCATTATATGCTGCGGTCGAGTTCTTTCGTCTTACGGTATTGCACCTTATGATGTTTCTACTCTTGAGGATTTAAAAGCTAAGCACCCTTTTCAGTCTGCTCCTCCTTTGCTTGATATACCTATTGATCATCATCACCTTACCGCATCTCCTTCTACTGTTCTTGACATGATCAAGAGTTTCCCTCGTGGTACTTCTTGTGGGCGAGATGGGTTGCGTGCCCAACACCTTTTGGATTGTTTAAATGGTGCAGTTGTGGCTATTTCTGATGAGTTGATCGTTTCTATTACCTAAGTGGTGAACCTTTTTCTCGTGGTAGATGCCCAGGCGTTTGGTGAGTACATTGCTAGTGCTCCTCTCACCCCTTAGTCAAACCAGGAGGGGTATCCGTCCTATTGTTTGTTGGGACCGTTTGAGGCGTTTAGTTTTCAAGGTTTGTGCTTCTATGATTGGCCACTCTTCCGATGCTTATTTAGATGATTTGCAATTTGGTGTTGGGGTGTCTGGGAGGTGAGGCTATTCTTCATGCTTTGGAATCGGTTGGTTGAAGACCGTGGGGTGATGTTGGTCACCTATTTTGTTGGTTGATTTTAAAATGCTTTGAACATGGTGGATCGGGTCATATGTTGCGTGAGGTTCGCTTCATTTCCGGCTATTTCACGGTGGGTGGAATTACATTACTCGATCTGCCTGATTATATTATGGTGAGCATACTCTTTGGTCCCATCAAGGTGCAACATTGGTGATCCGCTTGGGCCTCTTCTTTTTGCTTTAGTGTTACATCCTCCGCATGTAAGATTAGAGATTCTTTTGACCTTTCCTTTCAAGCTTGGTATCCGGATGATGGCACTATTATTGGTGATACCTTGGTTGTGGGTAAGGTTTGGAGTTGATTATGACGGATGGACCTTGTCGTGGCTTACACCTCAATGTTGATAAAGCGAAGTTTTTGGCCACGGAGGACCCCGTAGCGTGTATGATGGTGTTTTCCTCCCAATATTTCACGCCCCTCACATGGTGTTAAATTATTGGGTGGACTGATAGTGTGGATTTTGAGTTTGGTAGTAAGTTGGTCCCGAAAAGGGTTGCTAAAACTATTGAACTTATGGAGGCGGTTGCCAAACTTAATGACCATCAATGCGAGTTCTTGTTACTCCACACATGTCTTTGGTATTTCTAAGCTCTATTTTTCTATGCATACATGTTCTCCTCGGGTCTTTGAGTGTGCTCAGGTTTCTTTTGATGCGACTGCTCTTCTTTGGGCGCGATTGTCACCGCTCGGACTGGTTTTGGTGTTGGCGGTGGAGACTTGCCACCTTACCTTTTGCTTTTGGGGACTTGGTTTATATTCGCAGTGATGTCTTGAACTATGCCTTCCTTGCTTCTAGACTTCAATCACCGGCCTCTGACTAAGCTTCTTCATGGTTCGGTATTGTAGCTCACTGGTCCTCTTTTGATGATGCTCTATGTACTTTCAATGTGAATATGGATTTTGACCTTTTGAGTAACACTAATGCGAGGTGTGCCCCAAACTTATGAAGAAATTGATGATATATATTTCGGTCGGGTTTCCCAAACTGTTGAATCTACTTTCCATCTTTCTCCTCGACGGATGGCGCATGGAGCTCTTTAAAGGAGGATCACACTTCGGATTGGCTTAGGGTGGCTCCGATATCCGGATTGGGACAAACTATGAATGCCGTGGCTTATCGTTGTGTCTTGTGTTATCGTTTGGGTGTTCTCTTTCTGCACTGCCTTCTTCTCGCCGGTTTTTTACGGAGATATTTACCGATCACGCCGCTTCGTGTGCGGGTATTGTTGGCATTAAACATCGCCATAATCTTGTGCGCAATGTTCTTGTTGATATATGCTCTCGTCGTGGATTTCCGCCGCAGGAGGTGGATATTGGGCTTTGGAGATGGTGACGGATCCTTGCGACCACCGACATATTACTCTACTCTTGATAGTGGGACGCGATGTATGTGTTGATCTTACGAGTTCGTCGCCTTTGACGCAACTGGGTTGATTGATTTTATACTAGGGCGAGCGATCGCTGATGCTTTGCCTGCAGTAAGCGGGTCAAGTACGATGCCAAATGTGCGGATATTGGATATGGGTTTCTCCCTTCTTTTTCTTCTTTTGGAGAACTCGAGAAAGATGCGCCACCTTACTTAAGCGTATTCAAGATTTTCTATGACCCAGACATCGGAGTGCGTCTGCAATTCATATCTTTAATAGGATTGGTTTACCATTCTAGAGAGTGTGTGGCTCAATTGGTTTCGAGGCTCCCACTAATCTTTATAATCCTATGAGTTTTTAATAAAAGTGTGATTTATAAGAGTAAATTGCATTTTGGTCCCTAAGTATGGCCCAATTGGGTGTTTCGTCCCTAACATTTCGAAAGTGCAATGATAGTCCTCATTTTGAAGGTTTTCTTTGCGATGTTTGGTCTTAATCTGTAATTTGGGCCGACCAAACACGAACTGAACTTCAAACTTTAGGGACCAAATCTGCAATTTAGGGACCAAACATGCAACAAAACATTCAAAATGAGGATACCATCAGACTTTCAAAACGTTAAGGACGAAACCTGCAATTTAGCCATACCTTAGGGACCAAAAATGCAATTTACTCGATTTATAATAATAATAATAATAATAATAATAATAATAAATCTAATAATAAAATTTCTACCTACACCTAAATCCTAGCCGCCCTATATCTTTTTTCAGATTTCTTCCCTACTCCTTTTTGTTTCTTGTCTCCTCCTTTTTCCTGGAAACAAAACTTACGCCTCCCTCTTACATTTAGCAAACTGCTCCCTCACTTTCCCATTCTCAAGTCACTCGCCTCCCACTTTCATCATAGGAACAAATCCCTCACACTTTTGTAATAACCATGTTTCGTCAGTCACCATCACCCATGGTAAAACAAGAAGGTAGACAAATCGATCCATCTCCATCAACTATTTTTCTTCTCCCAAGGCACGGTCACGAGACTTCATTAAAGGAGATGGTGGAAAGTGATATTGGCTAAGAAGGGTTCTTCTTCAATTCAAGATCAAGAAAGGCTCGGTCAAAGTTTTCCTTTTGTTCTTCTTTTAAGGCGCTCGTTAGAGGGGGTTTGTAGACATTCATCACACACACCAACCACAATACTAGGGTTTGTAATAATTTAGGGGTTTTCAAAATTTATTAAGGTGTTGTTTAATTCTAGTGGTAATAATCAAATTCATGTGTGAATTGATCCTTGTAATCGATTTTGGCTTGAAGATTTTTTCGGGTTCCCTTTTTTTGTTCTTCTTTTCACCTTGTAAGAATTTTATTTACCTTCTTAATAGGTACCTTGCTAATTTGTTAAGTTTTGTTAAATTTATATTGCAAATCGAGCGTATGACCAGTAGGTATGAACATTGTGATTGTTGTTGCTGTTTAGGTGTGATAATTACTTAAGAAAAATCATGAAAATAAAGATTTACATTGGCTTAATTTGACTTTCGACTTAATAATCAAGCTTGTGCAACTCCTTTAGTTCTCGACTTAAAATCGGTCAACTGTATATTTGGCTTAGTTCTTGTTATCCAGAAATGTGCTCGCGTGTTGGTGTCGTTGTCTTGACTGAGATCGAAACATCAATCGAGGTATTGAATATGGCCAAGAATATATGTCTTGGTGGAAATTAGCCATTCAAAGATGTTTGCTTTTGTCTCCTATACCACCACAAATGGTGCGTTTGGTTGTTCACTCGAGTCAAGCGAGAAAACATGTGGTGTTCTACTCGCCTCGACACTAAAGCATCGTTAAGTTTTGAGTCTCGACCTTTCTTTACCCCTCATGTGTATCACTGTCAAACGATGCTTGTACCAAAATCTGTTTCTAACAAAATAAAACACCACTTTGGTCTCAAACTATTTTTGGAAGTGTTTGTTTATGTTATCCGCCAGTATCCTAACCAATCTCACAAAGAGTCCGTTTAGTTAACATGTACCAGGCCGAAGACCAACCTCCACTGAAGTCCGTTTGGTTTGTTTTAAACGCAAGTCCATGATGGTGCGTATAACTGATGGGCCATGGTATGTGCTAAAACACATACCATTTCTTTACAAAAATAGACCCAAAATAACCGGAAAATAGCCGTTAATGTCTAATATTTGCAGGTTTCTTGAGTTTGTGCATGTGCAGGTACGGATATGACAAAACAGGCAAAAGAAAGCCAAAACCGAAGAAAATCGAGCACGAGATTGAGAACAGTGCAAAAGCCGATGCCGGGATGCTATTTTATGGGTTTTGGACCTTAAAAGCTCAAACCTGCAGTTTACGGAGTTTTGGATCATGTTCGGGGAGATTTCACATTTTTACCCTTTCATTTACCCATTTCACCTTCACACCCCTTACCTTTCACAAATTACATTAGTGGTCCTTTCACTTTACCATTTTTACGAAAACCACCCTAAAACCTTAACCTATAAATCCTAAAATTATCCTAGTTTTACCTATTCTAATGTTATCAAACCAAATCCAAAACAAAAAAATACTTACCAAGCCCAGTAGCCCAATCCACCCGTTTATAAATCCTAACCCGTATACCACATACACCACTACAACCCGGTCAAACCACACCCCAAATAACCGGTCAAAATCACCCTTTTATCCCAAGTCAACACCCATTAATTCCTAGTCAAACAAAAATAAATAAAACCAAACGCGCCCAAATAAAAATCCAGGTTTACTGTTTACCTTCTTCCTTCACCATTTACCTTGCCACACCCCAGTTTACCCACACCTTTAGTGCTTTGAGAAGGTCCTGACAACGTGTCAATGAGATTGTGTCACAGGATTGCCAGGGTGGACAAAGGGCAACACCTCATTGGTTTAGACACATCATCCAAGCAATCAAACAGGTTGAGAATGAAAAGAGTGATGAGATGATTGATCTATGGTTGAGATTAGAGCCCCTGAAGCTCCTGGAAGCTTTGAAGAACCTGTGTGAAGCCTATAAAACCTACATCCTTCACTGTTGCAAATTGTCCAATTTCTCATAGCTTTTAGAGAGATTGTTACCATTTTATGTCATTTACTGTTTTATTAGCATTTAAATTCAAGTTGTAATTTTCTTTTAAGCTTTGTAAAATTTCCTTTTATTAATGAAAGTTGCATTTTCAATTTAAATTCCTTGTCAATTCGTTTTCAAGTTGTTACTGTTTCATAAGCTCAAGATAGTTTTCCTTTAAACTCATATAAGCTTAGTAAAGCTTGTCTGAGATTTTTACTGATTCTAATTGCTTTAATTTCAAGTTTTGCACAAAAAGTCAAAAAAGTCAAGGATAGTCAAAATCTTAAGTCAAAGTAATTTCAGGTTAATTTCTAGTTTCATTATGTTAATGGGTTAAGTTTGATGTTATAAAGTTCATTTTAAATCAGATTTAGTTATAATTCCTCATGGTTTCAAAGTTAAAGTGCATTTTGATTATTAGAAGGGGTGTTTGGATTAAGATTGTTTTTAAGGATTTAGTTGAAGTGTCAAGTTAAATTTAAGGAAAAGAAGTTTAGAAACCGGTTTTAAAGTTGGTTCAATTAGCATCTTAAGTTTGTCAAATGGTTTGAATCATTCTCATCTTTATTTACTCATTCTGTTTGAACCAATATCCTGTTCAGATCAGTGAGTGTCTATAATCAATTTGAAGGTTTAATTCTGTTTCAATGTTTATTTTAAGAAGCATTACTTGTTATCAGTATATTAGAGTGCAAATTTTTTAGTTGATTTTGAAATTAGTGGTGTTAGTTTAGCTTGAATTTGTTCCAATAGTTCATATCAGTACAATTATGCAGTTCCTGCTCTGGCCTTTCTCAGCGGATTAACAGCTTATTGTGATGGCTTTTTGATATGTGCTAAAACACATATCATTTCTTTACAAATATAGACCCAAAATAACCAAGAAAGAGCCGTTTATTGCTAATATTTGCTGTTTTCTTGAGTTTATGCATGTGCAGGTACGGATATGTCAAAACACACAAAAGATAGCCAAATCAGACAAAAACCCGAGCACGAGAGATAAAGAGTGCTAAAGCTGAGCAGGAAGGTCAGAATTGAGCATTTGTAAATATGTCTATGCTGAGAGGATGATTTATGAAAGATATGATCAAGTTTAAAGAAATGGCAAAATCAGTCCCTTAACTTTCAGCATTTGGCAAAATCTACCCTTGAGATTCAGAATTTGCAAAAGTATCCCTTGGATTATTGAAGATTGTCAAGATTAACCCTTGGATTACATTTTCTGAAATTACAAGTTTGGTCCCTGGATTTTCAGAATTGTACAATATTAGTCGCTAAATGCTACACGGGTTATATCCTAAATCCAAATAACTAATTATCTACACCTTAAGCCCAAAAATCCTACAAGCCCAATCCATTTCCCATATTACCCAATCCTATACCCAGTTTATCAAAAACTTACCCGTTACCCTCTACTACCCGGTCAACCCTCACTAATTGCAAGTCAAATTCAGTAAAAAAACAATAACACTTACCCGCCCTTTATTCACCCCCAAATTCCATTAACCCAGATCCTACATAAACCCTAAATTACCCCGCGCTTAAATTGATGCTGTTGAACGTTAGACCTTGATAGATCTTTGAGCGCTCGTGAATCGTTAGTAATGTTTATGTAATCACAAACACACTAATAGAAAGTCTCTATTACTTGTATTCTAAAGCGGAAATCAAACACAAGTAAGAACACATATTACTAAGAATACTTTGATCCTCTATGGATCTTTGAATGAAACTAAAACTTGTTTTTCAAACTCGTACCTCATACATACTAATGTGTTCATTTTATAGACAAGGAACCCTAAACCGTTTCACAAGAAACGTATATTCATAAAACTAAAAGAGATATGCATTATCACTTCCTAATAAAACTCATGCATATCCTAACTAACTATAAAATACGCGGAATATCTATATCCACAGAAACAAGCTACACGATTTTAATACTTCCGCAGAATCACTTCTTCGCACTTCAGCAGAATCCGTTAGCAGTATTATTCAGCAGAATTCTTATTCAGTAGAATTCCCAAAAATCCTCCCCTAATCTTGAATTTGACATGGTTAAGTTCAAGATTCATGATAGATCTTTAACACTTTAGAACAAGATGATTGAATTCGAACAGCAGCAGCAAAGAAGCAAAACAACCACATCTCTATGATGGCAAAACTTTGAAACTTCAGATCTTTGCAACAACAAATGACAAAGTGTACATCAAAACAGATTAGTTTCATACTATTCTTATCACATCCAGGTGTGTTACTACTGGAGTAGCCAAATGTTTATGTTCAAAAACTATGGTACACTGATAACCATCTGATATTTAGCAAATCAGCAGCTATAAACGGATCTGAAATGTCTTTACATGTAGCCGTTTGCTCAGGACTAGCCAATTCTTAGGTGAAAAGAATCACCTTTGGTGAATTGATTACCAAATATGGTATTCCACTGCCTTTACCACAAGCCATATACTTGTGGGCTAGCCAATTCTTGGATTCCAAAAGGAATAAGCCATGGTGAATTGATGACCATACAACCCTCAAGAATTAAGCATGGGTGAGTTAGATACCCTATGGTTTTAGCAAACCATTACAACTATCAATGATTTGATGTGTCTTTACCAAAACTGCACTTTGGACTAGCCAACTCTTTGATGGACACAAGGCACATTTGGTGAGTTGATAACCATCAACATAGTTACATACAACAAACCTAAAGATAAAAGATTTTTTTTTTTTTTTTTTTTTTTTTACAAAGAAACAAATGATACAAGATAATATGAATCCCGAGGCATATGCCTCCCCGAGGCTTATGCCTCCTCAAACCTTGCGCTAAGGGTTAAGCATCCCAATATGGATAACTAGGTGTTGAAACTCGGGTCCATCAAAGGCTTTAGTCAATAACCGCCACATTATCATCTCGTGAATCTTAAGCACCTTTATCAAATGTTTTCATATGCATCTCTTATAAAATGGTGCCCGATCTCAATATGCTTAGTTATATTATGAAAACTGGATTTTTAACTCGCATATGGTACTTTGATTATCAATAAAGATTGTGGTGTTCATGAAATTAAACCCATAATCCAAAGAATTGATTTTGTATCCGTAGTACCGACCACAACAATTTGCGCGCGAAGAATATACTGCACAAGAGATGAGGTAGCAACAATAGTTTGTTTCTTGCATTGCCAAGAAATCAATCTTCTTCCAAGAAATTTGCAACCTCCGGTTGTGGATCTCCTATCCGATTTGCACCAAAGATAATCACTATCGATATGCTTCCAACCTAAAAGGAGACTCTTTGGGTACCAAATACCTAAATTGGGTTGGCCTTTTAGGTACTTGAAGATCTTTTTGACCGCATTCAAGTGGGAAGCAAGTGGAGTGACGTGATGTCTAGAACAAATGTAATGTCGTCTAGAAGCTATCAAATACATTAATGAACCAATCATGGATCTCATATAAGTGAACATTCACAGCAGGATCTCGGTTCAAGATTGTTCTTTGGTTTTGGGCGTCATAAGGTGTAGTGGCGCTCGACATTTTCCATATCAAACTTCTTCAAAATGTCTCTCACATATTTATCCCGACCGATAAAAATACCGCGGTTTCGCTAACTTAGACCCAAAAAAAGTAAGCTCCCCATAGCACTCATCTCGAAACTCTCCTTCATCAATTCCTCAAACTCCCGCACTAAGCTTCTTTAGTGGAGCCAAAGATAATGTCATCCACATAAACTTGCACAAGAATGATGTCTCTCAAATTCTTCTTTAGGAAGAGTGTTTGTCAATGGCACCTCTTCAGAACCATGCTTTAGCGAATGCGATAACCATACAATGCTCTTGGTGCCTGATGTAGTCCATAGAGAGCTTTTACAACCTTGTATACATGCTTTGGATTATCTGGATCTTTAAAGCCTCTAGGTTGAGTGACATACACTTCTTCTTCAATTTCACCATACAGAAACGCACCTTTCACATCCATCTGATATACAATGGACCCCATATAAGATGCATTGGCCAAGAAGATTCTAATGGCCTCAACTCTAGCTACAGGTGCAAAGACTTCATCATAATCAATTCCTTCCTCTTGTCCGAACCCCGAGCCACTAATCTTGCTTTGTTTTTACCACAATACCCCTTGCATCTCTTTTATTCTTCAAAATCCATTTTGTCCCAATTGCAATCTTCCCATCGTGTAGTGGTACCAAGATCCAAACCCGCGATTCTTGAATTGTTGCATCTCATCTTGCATTGCTTCAAGCCAACTTGAATCTTCAAGAGCTTGAGAAACACTGGTTGGTTCCACTTGAGAGAGAAAGCAAGCAAGAAGAGAATGCTTAAAGTCTGTGTGATTGTCCCTTTGCTGTTGTGAGACATAGGAAAGAAAAGCAACCTTACCATACTTAGAACTTGTCACAATACTTCTAGTGCGAACATGTGCTTGAGGATCACCAATAACATTTGATTGAGGATGAGCAATGTTGATCCTTTTTGTAGCAGTGGGGTTGACATCAATTGTGGTGTCAAGATTGTTCACAGTTGGTTCAAAATCACTGTCATAGGAAGTTGAGGTGAAGATTCCAACTTTGGGTTGGTGATTACCAAGATCTGAAGGGCTTGGAAATCGTGTATATGATTCTTCAAATTTTGTGGACACCCTAGTAGAAATGGGAGTAGATGCAGCAGGACTATCAGCAGATTTGGTGATATCAGGAGAAACAGGAGAGCTGTCAACAGAATCCTGGTTTCCACTAACTGCTTGTGCTGATTGTCTGATTAGTGCCTCAGCATCTCTTGCAAACTCCACACCAAGCCTCTCAGCTTCTAGATTGGCTGCATGCTCTTGCTTCTTAAGTCTCGCAAGGTCCTCTGCATAGTGTGACTCATCTTCATGCTCATCAAAAGTTACTTTAGAACTATCACCTGCAAAATGGTTAGGGGAAAAGGAAGGTACAACAATGGATTGTTCATCATGCTCGTGCTCACTATCCGAGTCATCATCCGTGTACCGCATTGTCGATGGGAGACTCTTGTGTACTGCATTGGTTAGCAACATATCTAGTATAACCCAAGTAATCGCTATAATCCAGTCAAAGGACCAAACATGACCTTAACCCTGAACATTAGGCTTATCTTCTAGGTATCTCAGGTTAAGAGTCTCCTCAATCTTTTTTAGAATTTAAATTATATACCCTATAAGCCTTACTATGAGCTGAATAACCCACAATATACCCCTCATCAGCTTTCTCATCAAATTTTCCCAGTGGGCCACTAGTGTTCAAAATGGTCACTTGACATCCAAAAGGTTTGAGTTAATGAATATCAGGAACTTTCCCAGTGAGAAGTTCATAAAGTGTCTTGAAATGAGGTCTAGTAATTGATACCTATTCGAACATAACAAGCAAAGGTCGACTACTTGATCGAACATAGTAGATAATTTAGAGTCTGCAAGCATAGATCTTGCTGCCTCTATTAAGGTCCTATTCTTTCTTTCAGCAACCCCATTTTGTTGTGGGGTTCTTCGATTGCTATAGTCCCTTTTTATCCCTTTAGACTTACAGAGTTCTATTAATATAGCATTTTTGAACTCTGTCCCATTATCATACCTATTACCTTTAACCTTTTTATTTAGCTGGTTTTCAACAAGGGTAATGGACTCTTTTAAAATTTGAGATGTTTCATCTTTAGTTTTCAAAAATAATACCCAACAAAACCTGCTATAGCCATCGATGATTACTAGCGTATACTTGTGATCAATACTTCGATTTGGGTTGGACCAAAGAGATCCATATGCAAGAATCAAGAGGTTCGAGATAGTGCTTACAACCCAATGGCTTTGTATGAGGCTCGTGTTGCTTTCCTTTGTTGCGTGAAACACAATTTTGTTCATTGGTAAAGACTTTGGAAGGAAGTCCTTCAACTAGACCAAGTTTAGAAAGCTTGTTAATGGTCTTGAAGTTCACATGAGCCATCCTTCTATGCCATTTTGTAGATTCATCCAGGGATGCTTTAGCCACCAAACATGTTAGGTCACCTTTTGGTTGAACATCATTCAAATTGAATGTGTTTAAATTGTGGTTTCGGGAACTATCGTGAATGGATGTATCTTCCGAAGTTTGAAGTCTTTAGAGCACAAGACATTCATCCTCGAGAAGAATACTTTGTGCTTGGTGTCACAAATTTGTGATCACGAGAACAAGTTGAAATGTTGCGCTCCTTTACATAGTACACATTCTCAAAATCCAACCGAGGTGTTCTGATGGTGCCTTTCCCAAAGGATTCTACCATCTCCTCCACCAACAACACAAGCCTCCTCCTTCTATGGGTACAAAATCATGCATCTTCTCTTTGTTTCCCGACATGCTTCGAACAACCACTATATACAATGCCTACTTCTTTACTCATGAGGATGATCCGACAACAACAACAAAAATTATACAAAATATTAGTACACTTTGAGACTCAAGTTATCACCGACTTGAGCCCCGCCTTGTGGATCATAAGATTTAGGCCATGTAGATGTATAAGATCCACCTTTGTTCTTGGGCCTCCTTTGAAAATTAGGTCCCTTGAGTCCAAGAACAACTGCCGAGGCTTCACAAAGAAGATCCCAATATCCCTTGCCAACATACATTGAGTCAAAACATCCAGGCCAATAACCATTTTGAAAATATGAACTAGTTGGTCTCACATATGGTCTAGCAACAGATCTGCTCCATTTTGAAAATTTGTGATACTTCTTTATAGGAGAAGGTTTATCAGCAGAATTGTGTTTGCTGGTTTTATGAGTTGCTTGTGGAACAAAAGATGGTATTTCATTAACATTTTTCCACATTGGTCTAGGTTTTTTTTTACTAGAACATACACCCATTCTTTGCTCATGAAAATTACAATCCTTAATCAAATGAAATTTACTTCCACAAACAAAACATTTCTTCTTTTCAGAAGATTTATTAAAAGTGAAAGATGTTTCATCACATGCAAAAGCATTCAAACCACAAACATTAACATAATTGTTTTTAACTGAATTAAAGACATTGTTTTGCAAAGAATTAAATGACAAGTCTTCAGAGGAAACTGTCTTGGAATTTGATTCCTCAAAGAAGAACTCTAACAGGCTTGTAGGAGTCTTGGGTGTAGGCTTGGGTGAGGTCTTGGGAAGGTCTCGACTTTTCACTTGAATCACAACCGGTATATGTAGTAGACCCTTGGTTAGAGGACTTGTCACCGCCGTAACAAGAGACAAAGTCGAGATTTAAAATCGTGGTCCGCAAATCTCTTGACTTTTGCCATAAATATGGTGTGATCCATCAAAGTCTATTATGATGGAAAGGTCAGTGGGCATATGTTCTCCTCTAATAGGTCCAGGTACAGCATGTAATTCTCCTTCTTTTACATAATTAGCTAATCCTGCTGGTGTAGATTTGCGCAGATCATTTGTAGCTACTAAGCCAACATACTTCTTAAAACCTAAACCTATCCCAGAGTTTACAGATTGAATACCATAGAGTAAGCTAGCTAAATTGTCCCCTGACATTAACCATTCTTTATGTCTAGCTACTTCCTCATCTAGTTTCTTTTTCAAGACTTGGTTTTCCTCAAACTACATCGACTTTTTCTTTCTCAAGACGTTTTAAATCAATTATAGTACATTCCAAATCACTTTCTAACACCCTTATCTTTTCATCATAAGCAAGTTGATTCTTTTGAAACCAAATTTTTGTCTTTCTAAAGTTTTTAAAGCCTTTTGTAAGCCTCAACTTGACATAACATTCATTATATTTATGTTTCAATTCATCATAAGCTTCCTTAAGTTCATTATATCTTTCACTACAACCAAAACACAATTATGTACCGAGAGATGCCCATTAAGGCAACTTGATCATGTTGATCCTCCTCAGAGTACGACTTGCAAGCAATCCACTCGCCGTAACCGAAGCTTCATCATTATCGCTCATGCACCTTCCAGCTTGACATGGTCAACCAGAGTGACCAAAGCTTTGGAGGATCCGAGCCCATTTGATTCTACCGATAGGTAGAATACCTAACCTCATCACCAACCTTCCTATCCTTGCATTCTCTTGAGAAGTGACCCATCCGACCACAAGTATAGCACTTGACTTTCCTTCATCAAATCTTGTTGGATCTCTTCCCTGAAACCAAACTTTCTCCCAAATTTTACTCTCAAACTTCTTGATGTTCATTGAGAGCATGGCTAGTTGCCACTTCAAGTTCATCTCTTCCATATCAAGTGGATCCACCTGTTCAAAATCCTCAAATGCTAGTTGCTGCTGATTTTCATAATCAACAACAAAAGAGTAAAGTACATCTTCCAGTACACCACTGGATTTAGGTTGAGAAATTGATGTGGTGGTGATGTAGGATGATGATGATGAGGAAATTAGGCTTGGAGCATAGGTCATCTTATTTGAGGAGGTGCTAACAAAAGCTGAGTGAGTGGGAGTGGATGAACGAAAGGGACTTCTGACATCAGGCTCAAGAGTTTTAAGTCTGTTGTAGAGATCATCAAAAGTAAGCATATCTATCCCACCTTTTGCTTTGAGTGCAATGCTTACTTGCAACCAAGATGGAGGTAAAGATCGTAAGAACTTTGAATTGCAATCCTCATTGTCTCGGCTCGGCCTTCATCGATTCAATTGACTCAAAATCCTATGGAACTGTCATATCCTTGTGGACACCTTCTTCCTCGTAGATTTGGAATTCTTGAAACCTTGCTTCAAAGAATGATTTCTCATCCTCTTTAACTCATAGTTCCCACCAAACCTAGCCTTGATTGCCATCCAGATGTCCTTAGCATCCTCCATGTAGTGAAAGTCACCCATGTGATCATCTGGTATAGCCTGAAGGAGAATAATTCTAACTTTATTCTCTCTCTGAACAACTAGTATCTCTTCAGCAGTTTTGGGACCAATGATGGTAACAACACCATCAGCATCTTTGACTCACTTCTTGAAACTGTTACCCTTACGGACAACTTACTAAAGATTCCAATCAATATTGCTGATCCAATTCTGCATCTTCATAGCCCACAATTCATACTCCTCCTTCTTGAGGTATGGGAACTTTGCATTGCTGTTTGTGAGATTGAGTTGTTGCAAAGATGTGGTGTTTTGATTGTGAGTAACTTCTGTTCCATCTTCTGACCCATGCATTGTTATGGTTGTTTTGGTTGTGAGGGTGTAAAGAAAAGGATTTTCTTAGTATCACAGAGACTCTCCCGAGGCTCTGATACCACTTGTTGAACCTTAGACCTTGATAGATCTTTGAGCACTCGTGAATCGTTAATAATGTTTATGTAATCACAAACACACTAATAGAAAGTCTCTATTACTTGTGTTCTAAAGCGGAAATCAAACACAAGTAAGAACACAAATTACTAAGAATACTTTGATCCTCTATGGATCTTTGAATAAAACTAAAACTTGTTTATCAAACTCGTACCTCATACATACTAATGTGTTCCTTTTATACACAAGGAACCCTAAACCATTTCACAAGAAATGTATATTCATAAAACTAAAAGAGATATGCATTATCACTTCCTAATAAAACTCATGCATATCCGAGCCGAGAGATAAAGAGTGCTAAAGCTGAGCCGGAAGGTCAGAATTGAGCATTTGTAAAGATGTCTATGCTGAGAGGATGATTTATGAGAGATATGATCAAGTTTAAAGAAATGGCAAAATCAGTCCCTCACTTTCAGCATTTGGCAAAATCTACCCTTGAGATTCAGAATTTGCAAAAGTAGCCCTTGGATTATTGAAGATTGTCAAGATTAACCCTTGGATTACATTTTCTGAAATTACAAGTTTGGTCCCTGGATTTTCAGAATTGTACAATATTAGTCCCTAAATGCAACACGGGTTATATCCTAAATCCAAATAACTAATTATCTACACCTTAAGCCCAAAAATCCTACAAGCCCAATCCATTTCCCATATTACCCAATCCTATACCCGGTTTATCAAACACTTACCCGTTACCCTCTACTACCCGGTCAACCCTCACTAATTGCAAGTCAAATTCAGTAAAAAAACAATAACACTTACCCGCCCTTTATTCACCCCCAAATTCCATTAACCCAGATCCTACATAAACCCTAAATTACCCCGCGCTTAAATTGATGCAATTCACTACAATTAAGGACAAAAGGTACTTTCTACTTACACATACTGACACACGGATGCCAAGTGTGGCAATCCGTGTGTCACATATCCAATCCCTCTTCTTGATTGGCTGAGCAGACGTGGTGAAAGTGATCTAAAGGCTAAGATTGATTGGATGAGGTGTAATGAAGATCCAAGGATTGAGAGATGCTCAAAAGAAGCACAGCTGATGGGTTTCTAGTTCATTCCAAGGCTCAAGCTCAAGTATAAATACCCCCTGATTTCACCCATTGTAATCAAGTAGTGTAGGAGTAGTATAGGAGTAGTTTCTGAGTAGCTTATTTTTTTAGTTTTAATTGTTTTAATGTTTGAATTTAAATTCTATATTTGAATCTCCTTTTGTACTCAAATTTTATTAATGAAGTAATTTTTAGCTTAATATCTCATTTGTTAATCTATGTTTTAAATTCAGTTGTTGATTAATGATTTTCAAGGTCTTATAAGTTTTCTGATAGCTTATCTCACAAATACTCAGAATCTACTCTTAAATTTCCATTCAGTCAATAAAAGTCAATCATTATGATTAAATGTTGTTGTTCTGCTGAATTGGATATGGATTTGGGTTGATTTCATTTGGAGTATTTTGGGTTGATCTCAGTAGTAGGATAGTGGTATTCAGTTCTGTATTAGCATGCCATTGTGGCAGGACGATTGTGAGTTCATTCTTTCCAATCTCTAAACTGTAGTATAATTGTAGTGTTTCATTATTGTTTACATCAGCTTAGTTTAGTTTAATACTGCTTGATTGTGTTTTTATTTTAGCATAATATTACTTTTGATAGTAAGATTTGAATCTGCAATACTGCTCTAATCTACACAAGTAAGAATTTAGTTTTGTTAGGTATTATTTCTATTATCATTTCATATTTTAGGTTATTAATCATCAATAGAATCTGTTTAGGGAGAAGTTATAGTTCAGAATGAAGATTTGGTAGAGAAAATTTAATTATTAGTTTCTATAAGTAGTGTTTGGATCTAAGATTAAATCTGCATTATAGTTCATATTGAGTAGTGATAAGGTTTTAAAAGGTACCTTTTTAAGGGGTCATTTAAGCCCTTATTCGATCACTTCAGATCCGTTATTGCTTAATATCGCTCCTTTTCACTTTTTAGGTCTCTTAAAGGCAAAATGTCGGAATGATGCTTATTTGGACGAAAAGGCGCGAATATAATGAAGAAAATGGCCAAAGTCGAATCGAGACACTCAAAGTCATTAAACATAAGGCGACGTCGTCATCAAGATATCTCGGCGCGCCGGAAGGAATTTTGCGACGGTCGGGCGAAATTGCATGTTTTCGCGGACGACGCAGTTCTAAAGGAGTAGGCCGTCGTTACTCGGGCGGCCTAGATGCAGCCAAGACGGCGTCGAGTCGAAGGGGACGTCACACAATAAGGTGACGCCGTCGCAAGGTTTACGTGGCCAAGACGAAACCCTAATGACGGCGACACGGCGTCGCCACGAAACATAAGGCGACGTCGCGCAGATGTAATCTTATATATAGAATCCGAATTTTTCGCTTTTGTGTGTAGTCTTTTGGAGTAAAAACCTAAAACCGAACCAAGGCTTTCTTGTGCGATATTTTAGGTTCTAAACCCTATTATACATCAAGATAAGTATTTACTTCATTAATTTAATTATGTCTTTGATTATTTGTGTGTATGCTTGCATGTTCTCCATGTCCCATTAATTTATTTGTGTGTTTGCTTAGGGAATATGAAACTTAATTATTGAATATTGATTGGTTGATACTTATCTTAGTTGACTAATGATCTAGAGTGCGCTAGATTATTCGTTGTACTTAATGCTTGACTTTTCTTTGTGAACTTTAGAATATAATTATCTAGGTAATTGTAGGATAAAGTATTCAAGGACAACCGTAGAGTAGGCGCCTATAAATCACTAGAGGATTTGTAAACAAGACCCTTTGGTAATTTCAAAGAGTTAGGAAACAAGCACGCCCTATAGCCTTAGAATCACAACGCAACTAGGAATAAGGACGTGACAAATCAACCATCAATAGGAGATAATTAAGGAGTAGTAAAACCTAAGTAAACACATCTTTAAACTATCATACGAGTACACATCAATTAGACATAGACTATCACAACCTTAGCTTAGATAATTAGATAATAGTAGAGTAATCGGTAGCAATACCAACCCCCCACATCCAATACCCGAGATTCGTACCTTTTCCATTTCTACAAAAATATAAAAATACAAAAATAATCTTCCTCAACCTCAACCTTAGCGTAGTAACTTCTCACTAGCATTCCTATTCCCTAGAGAACGATATCAATACCCGTGGCTTACCCTAATTACTACACTACAACGATTAGGTTCATCGCCTAGGGTGTTATAAACTTGCTCAAGAAAAGGAAGTTTCCTTGACCCGAACGACGCGTGAAGCGTTATCAAGTTTTTTACGCCACGCCGGGAATAGAATAGCTAGTTAGTAGTCCACCTCGCTTAGGTTTCTTTGCTTGATTCCTATCAAGTAAATTTTTCTCATTTTTAGCTTTCTCTTAGTCTATCCCCTTCTTCGTGACCTTCGCTCAGTAAAACCATTACTCACCATGATCCGTATCTTCCACGAAGATTCTTCACCCTACCCATTCCCAATCCCGAGGTTGAGAACACAATCCCACAAAACCCTTCACCCACTCACCATTTTGATAACCACCAGGGCATAACGAGGTGAATCACGACAACAAAGTCCTTTCTATTACTCGATTCTCGATGAGGAATCGATCATGATGAAGAACTTGATGGCGGAGAGGTCATCAATAAGGATAGCTTTGAAATTAAGGAAGATCCTCCCAATACTTTGACCCTAGATGTAGGATTGAGAAAGATGGCCCATTTAACATGCAATTCCATGCAAAATAGGACTAGAAGGGTTCGATGCTTATTTGAATTCATTCTTGCCTTTGAACTTAATCTCAAAGGATCTATACAATAAAATCAAGGTCAATGAGTTAACCTATCATGGGAACAATGTTGTTAAAGCACCACCATTTGCACGTGTTCGTTGGAAGTTTTGCCTACCGGTAGAATTCATGGTCTTAGAAAACCGGGAGAATTTATCGACAAGGACCTCACTCAAATAATTTTTGAGAAACCTTTCAAGAATTTGACTAGGTTGAATGAACGAATGATTGACGGTCTAATCACTTTCTCGATGAAGTCAAGATTTTGTCTATCAAATGCCACGCTCATCCCGTATTTAAACATAGGGACATTAAGGCTTGTAATAGAATGACCCTATTTCATTGTTAGTGAAAGAGATAAGCAAAGTGGGCTTAGGTACCCATATGAGAAAACAAAACGGTATTACAAAAATGCCTTGAATTAGGAGATGATTATAATAAGAATGAAAGAGAGTTGGAGTGGCTTAAGTATGAGCACGCGAAAGGCACGAGGGCAACATAGGAGTAGGACTACGAGTCTAGCTACAAGACTCTTAAATAAAGAAAAGCGCTTCGTGGAGGCAACCCATGCTTAATTGTTTGCTTGTTAGTGTCATATCTCTTTTATTAATTGTTTGTCCTCATGTTTGAATTTGTAAAATGCTTTATTTTGTTTTTAACCTCGTCTTAATTACATATAAAGGTATTTTACATAAAGGATAAGTGTAGGGAGGATTACACGTTTTCATAAGAAACGTGAACATGAGAATAACAATTAACTAAAAGATATATATGTTTGTTTGTTCGAGTCAAATGCTTGTATCGAGTCATAATGGATGTTTTTGCGAAGTTTTCCAGATTCTAAAGATGCAAATTTTCCGTAATTTTTCCAAAAATCGCAGCACCGCTTTTTGTCGATAACTGACGGCGTCAGATTGCAACCGACGGCGCCGTGAAGGAATAAAACATCACCATTTTTTCTCGTTTTCGAGCTACTTGTAAAATTTTGGAATTTTCCAGATCTTAACTTTCAAAACAAATTACGTAAACATCCATTCCACAAGCATTATATCCTAGTTTAAATCGAGTCTTATGTATATTATTACCACGATTTTACGCGAAGGTTTCGCTTTGTTTTCTTCTAGTGTGCGTGTTTAGTTTGTCAAGAAGAAGTTACACAAGTTTGGAAGGAGCCTTTCACGCAAAAACTCTTCTTGGAAAAGATTTAACCACCACTTTTACGGATCCTACCGAGCTAATCGTGGAGTATTAGTTTTTTAGCTTTTAATTACCTTCTATTATCATAACTTTGATACTTTCGGGAACATTGGGGACAATGTTCGGTTTAAGTGTAGGGAGGAAAATAAACGGAACTTTGAAACTATGCTTATCCTTGACTATTTGCTTTGTCCAAGTGTATTTGTGTAATAAACCATGAGAAAATGTAGGTTAGGGTAATTTTAGCCAAATTTAAAATTTTTTCATGACGTATAAGAGTGGGCCATTAGTCTTAACAAAAGCGCCTCATGGATAGGAAGTTGCATGACTAGCACAAAACCCTTTACCACCTAAATTCCACCCAAAATGCGAGGATCGCCTCTTAGATTAGTAGGAATTAAAGCATTCATCTTTAATGCTTAGAGTGTGAACCGGTAGTATATTAGATTCTAGAACTTGTTTTGTGATGCATTCCGAGATCGCTAGTGAGACTACACTTGTGTAGTTAGGAATAACTAAATGATAAGAGGCATTAGGATAAACCCTTGTTTGATACCGTAATATAATTACTTCTTCCATATCGGTTGAGTAATTCCCCACACCCTTTGCTGTACTCATCTTTAGTACACGATACCCCTAGTTAACCCCTCGAGCCTATCCTTTTCGCGGTTCTCGTGATGTTTCGGTTTTTCCGGGATATCAATGAAGAGCATTGTTTACACCCCACCCCAAATATACACCCAAATCGCTTTAGCCTACCTTTATTGCACTCACTTTTAGTGCAATTTATGTTATCACCCAAAACCCTTAGTTCAATTATCGGTTGCTTGCATGAGTTGCTAAGTCGAGTCATATCCTTTGTATACAGCTTTGGGATGATTGGGATTCATGGAAAAGTTAAAGTTTATGAAATATAGGAAGAGAACGTTAAACTCAAATTCCTTTGTTTGCATAATAATGTACTCCAAGTGTTTTGATCTTTTCAATTCGGGTCAAATTAGTGTTAGAGTAATAAAACTCAAGTGTAGGGATGTGTCTATAAATCCCTATCATTTTGATGTACCGTAGAGGATGGTAGAGTAAAAGTGTATGCAAAAAAAAAAAAATAATAAAAAAAAAAAAAAAAAAAAAAATTGAAAAATAAATAAAAAAAAAAAAAAAAAAAACCATACGGGCTACCATCCTACATCTATCTTTTAAATTATGTTTGTTTATTTTCGTTGCCTAGAGTTTTAGAGTGTCGAGTCTTGGCTTAGCAACGCCATTCTTCAGATACTTGCAACATAGAGATTTTGACTATCCACCACTAAATAGCCTATCCCACCAAACCCTTCATTTCCTACCGTAAGCTAACATTACAACCCTTTAAAAGACCTCTTCGATAGTCTTTCCTAGGTGCTTACGCCAAAGCGACGGAGGTTTGATCTATTCTCAAGCCTATGGTAATCTATGTACTAGGACCGGTTAATGAGTGTTTATCTTCCATTTCCGATTTGTTATATTTCTTATATACACCGAGAGATGTGAGTATCCAAACACCCCATGCGAGGTGCTAGTATGTAATTCCGTGCTTGTTATGACTTTTATGGGCTTATATGTGTTGTGGACCGCTTTGAATGAATGCTTCATGACCCCTAACTTATAAATTAATTGGCTAAAGCACATTTGCTTGAGGACAAGCAAATACCAAGTGTAGGGATATTTGATAAGGTTTTAAAGGTACCTTTTAAGGGTCATTTAAGCCCTTATTCGATCACTTCAGATCCGTTATTGCTTAATATCGCTCCTTTTCACTTTTAGGTCTCTTAAAGGCAAAATGCCGGAATGATGCTTATTTGGACTAAAAGGCGCGAATATACGAAGAAAATGGCCAAAGTCGAATCGAGACACTCAAAGTCATTGAAACATAAGGCGTCGCCATCAAGATATCTCGCGACGCCGGAAGGAATTTTATGACGGTCGGGTTTAAATTGCATGTTTTCGCGGACGACGCCAGTTCTAAAGGAGTAGGCCGTCGTTACTCGACGGCCTAGATGCGCCCAAGACGGCGTCGGTGAAGGGGACGACGCCACAAATATAAGGTGACGCCGCAAGGTTTACGTGGCCAAGACGAAACCCTAATGACGGCGACACGACGGCGTCATTTAAACATAAGGTGACGCCGTCGCGGATGTAATCTTATATAGAATCCAATTTTTCGGTTTTGTGTAGTCTTTTGGAGTAAAACCTAAAACCAAACCAAGGCTTTCTTGTGCAGATTTTAGGTTCTAAACCCTATTATACATCAAGATAAGTATTTACTTCATTAATTTAATTATGTCTTTGATTATTTGTGTGTATGCTTGCATGTTCTCCATGTCCCATTAATTTATTTGTGTGTTTGCTTAGGGAATATGAAACTTAATTATTGAATATTGATTGGTTGATACTTATCTTAGTTGACTAATGATCTAGAGTGCGCTAGATTATTCGTTGTGTACTTAATGCTTGACTTTTCTTGTGAACTTTAGAATATAATTATCTAGGTAATTGTAGGATAAAGTATTCAAGGACAACCGTAGAGTAGGCGCCTATAAATCACTAGAGGATTTGTAAACAAGACCCTTTGGTAATTTCAAAGAGTTAGAAACAAGCACGCCTATAGCCTTAGAATCACAACGCAACTAGGAATAAGGACGTGACAAATCAACCATCAATAGGAGATAATTAAGGAGTAGTAAAACCTAAGTAAACACATCTTTAAACTATCATACGAGTACACATCAATTAGACATAGACTATCACAACCTTAGCTTAGATAATTAGATAATAGTAGAGTAATCGGTAGCAATACCAACCCCACATCCAATACCCGAGATTCGTACCTTTTCCATTTCTACAAAAATATAAAAATACAAAATAATCTTCCTCAACCTCAACCTTAGCGTAGTAACTTCTCACTAGCATTCCTATTCCCCAGAGAACGATATCAATACCGGTGGCTTACCCTAATTACTACACTACAACGATTAGGTTCAACGCCTGTGGTGTTATAAAACTTGCTCAAGAAAAGGAAGTTTCTCGACCAACGACGCTGCGTGTAGCGTTATCAAGTAGTTTCTATAAGTAGCTTATCTCAGTCATAATTCATCTTATCTTATCATTTTCATTCAGATTTAGGCATTCAAATCTCATTTAGGTCAAAGTTTCAAAATATTTCAAAAATTCAAAACTGCAGCTTGAGTTTCTAAGACATAATATTTGTGGAATTTTAATTTCTTCATTTTTAATCCAAAATAAGTGAAATTCTGGTCTTAGCTTCTCAAGTTGGTTATCTTACTTAGGGTATTTTTGAAATAATTTTGCTATTTTTTATAACCGCTTTTGAAGTGTTAAAACCTGATCAGTTAGGCTCTTAAGTGCCCTGTGCACATTGTTTGTGGCTAAACAGTCATTTTGCAGAGTTTATAACAAGCTCATAAGAGCTTGTTTTGAGCTAAAACTTGGGCTAACTATTCTATGGTAGGTGGTCTAGAGATTCCTAGTTCTGGATTTCAATTTGGCTTATTGGTTGAATCTGTGTTTAAGCTGCAAGTAGGAGGTTGAGCTTGTTTTAGCTTATTTGTGAAATCATATTAATCTTTGTAGTTTGCAATTCAGTAGTATATAGTAGGTGATTTTAGTTGATTTAGAGTAGTTTTAGCATAATCTAGGTTCTGCTATACTTTGGTTAAAAATAGTTGCCTTTTGCTTATTTTGATAGCTTATTTATAAGCAGTTTTTAAGCATCTCTCATTTCCAATGTACACTAGACTAGTTGTTTTCATTTTTCCTAGCTTTATAATTAAATTTTAGATTTTTCCAAAAATTTTCATAATTTTCAGTAACTGTTTGCTATTTTCCTGATTTAAATTTAGTTTTTAATACTTTTTAATTACTTTTAAATACAAATAAATCAGAAAAGGTTTTAAAAAATAAGATTTCAATTTTCCTAGATTAAGAAAAATATAAAAAGCCAAAAACATCTTTTTCCTTAATTTTACTAGTTCAAATAATAATTTTTAGCAATTTATTTAGTTCGAAATAGTTTTTAAATCATAGAAATTAGAATATAATTCAGAAAAATACAAATTCAATTTTGAAAAGTCTTTTTAGTTATCTTATAATTTTGAAAAATAATTTCATAATTTTCCTACTTGTTTTCATAATTTTTAGTTATTTAGTGTTATTTTTAAAATTAGAAATTAGTTTTTAATTTAAATAAATTAAAGAAAAATCGTAAAAATTAGTTTTAAATCTTAGTTAATTTTCAAATATCATTTTAGCTAAAAGTAATTTTCGATCATTTTTAGGACTTAGTTTAGTGTAATTTGCATTCGTATTTTGCGTATTAGATTTAATTTGCGTAATTAGTTATTATTTCTTGCTTCCCCATAGATTTAGTTTCCCATTTATTTCCTTTGCCTCGTAGTGTAGAAATCCCAAAAATCTCTTTTAACACATTCATCCCGATAATCGCGACGTGAGTTGAAAATTTCATTCAACCCTCGTTCGGAACGATCTCGGTGCTCAAACGTAACACGTTTGAGTTACCATTAATACTACACACTTCTATAATTGGTTTCCCGAGCAAATCAATTTTTGGCGCCGCCGGGAGGGCTTGTAGTGAATTTTCAGATTCGCCTCGAATCGCAGCATTTGAAGATCCTTCCCCGAGTGAAGTTACCGCTGCTTTTATATATATATTTTGAAAACCCAAAACATCTAAAAACCAAAACATTCTTCCTAGAGTGTTTACAAAACCATAAAAGTAAAAACCAACAAAACAAACCGAACGTCAATTGTTACGCCGGCTCACCTCAAAAGTACAACCTATACACGGGTATGTTAGATTTAGTAAATCCAGGTATTAAAGTGTCGGTCACCTCAAGTATATGTAATCGTTAGAAAGCTCGTAGTCGTAGTTATTTAATGTTAAATAGTATTTAGTTATGTAACACCGTGGAGGACGGACGGGTCTTTAACCACTGTATGCCTGATCTACAGCCCGTCAGGTGGCGTTTTATGTAAGGACTATAAATACTCTCTACCTCCCAAGGTAGAGAGTTGGAGCTCATAATAAGATTTTTTTTTCTCTCACTAAAGTTCCCAAACCTCTAACTTTCTCTCTCTAAAACTCATCTTATACGCCTACTTTATTTATGGTTTGATGTGTATGTGAAATCAATATGTTACAAATGGTATCAAGAGCCATGGTTAGATCATCTTTTACATATCCTTGGATTTCTAGTGGTTTTAGATGGTTTTGAGTTTGAAAAAGTTTAGTGGTTTTTGCATCATTTGGTTCATTTCTTGTGTTAAAGTTTGAATTTTGGGTGTACTTTTGTGTTTAGAATGATTGTATGTGCTTGGGTTTTGATTTGGTAAGCTTGAATCAACGTGGTTGAGCTTGTTTTGGATTGAAAAGTGTGTTTTAAAGTTTTTCTTGGTAGCGACTTGGCTCTCGGAGCGAATTTCATCCCAGCGACTTGCTTCAAAGAAAAGGTAGCGAGTTGTGGTGAGTTTTGTAGCGACTTGGTCCTAGCGACTTGTCTTTTGAGACAAGTCGACAAATGAAGACACTTAGTGGATTCTCCACTACGGTAGCGACTTGGTAAGGTAGCGACTTGCTTTCAATTTTGATAGCGACTTGTTCTTAAGTTTCTTAGCGACTTGGTGTTAGCGATTTGGACATTAGCGAGTTGCTATTTAGCGACTTGACGCCTTAGCGATTTGGTGCATAGCGACTTCTTCACAAAATTGTAGCGATTTGGAACTTAGCGACTTGTCTTCTAATTACTTAGCAACTTGGTGATTAGCGACTTGGTTCAAGGATTCTTAGCGACTTGGTCAACTTTGTGTGTAATACGGTTTTCTTGATTTAGTAAAACCGTGAAAGAATCTATTTCCTGTTTAATCATTGAGTTATAAAATCCGTGTAATCTTTAAACATGTCTACCAACGTACCTACAATCATCTCCATCGTTGCCGAGGATGTTCAAGCAAATGGTTCAGATACTGTCCACCCATGCTTGATGTAATCGACTACGACTCTTGGGCTCAAAGAATCGATTGTACCGCCTTTGAAAGGAAAATGGGTCAACATTCTCAAATCGATTGATGAAGGACCTTATCGATTGAGACTACAAGAGACTTAATTGATCTGATTGCAGATGGAACAATGATCTATGGAATAGTGATGCGTGTTTTACCCACTGTGTCTTAATATTTATAGTGTCTTGCTATACCTATGGTTCACCCTAATGCACTAACGGGCAAAGGTACCCGGTCGTGTGTAGTGTAGTAAATGGTAAAGCCGAGGTCGTCCCAAGAGCTATGTGTGTCGGATAATTACTAAGTCTAATTGTCACGTAATATAAATGGTTTTATATGGTTTTAATTAATTAAACTACTAATGCGTAATATAAAAGCAATTAAATGGTAGAAAGGAAATCAATAGAGGAATAGTGGTGCTAACCTAGTTAATCATCCTAACTAGTTATGTCACGCTCACTTACTTCCAATTACTTGTGGGGTCAAATTCAAGAGGACAAGATTTGGTCAATTCGCCTAACCTATCAAAGAAAGATGCCACCACAGAGAAATCAAAGCACCGTCATAAGTCATGTTGTTCCCGGTCCCCTAAGCCGAGTCATTAAGTACCACTACATGCTAGATTCTAAAGAGTGAGTGCCCTACCGTTAGGAACTTAGACACTACACCCCCAATTCTTATGTTCATCCAAACGATAGGTGATCGCTTGGTCAAATTGCACAAGTAGAAAGGGTCGCCAGTTGGTCATATCTTACCCTTCCTGTCTCGATCCGCTCACCTAGGGTCACTTGGTCATATCTCCTAGGCAATTGGCCTCACCGCCATTCAAAACTACCGAACCAGGGTGACTACCAAAGAACTATGCATGCATACACTTAGAAATAATTGTACGTATAAAGGTAAACGTAAACAAAACAATTAAGGAATCATAACTAGGCTAGCACCAAAGGGTGCTTAGTCACTCATATTAATCATGCACATCAATTCAATATTCAAAGGTACGAAATACATGAATTGAAAGTAAAGAAATAATAAACGCTAAAGCTTATCGTAATGGTGTGACTTCTCCTGGAAACACCCGACGCTTCCCTAGACCTTCCTTGAGTATTTTCCCACATTCTCACAAGATGTGTGGAATGGAATGATTAGAAATGCCGGAATTCGTGGGTATTTATAGGCGGTCTGGATTACGGCGAACTAAAAGATGAGTTACGCCAGTAACCTCCGTAAATGCACTAGATCTCGCTAGTTACGGCGAACCTTATAAGTGGTTACGCCGTAGTCTTCAATAATCCCGTTACGCCGCAAGTGATGCAAGAGTTACGCTTAAATATCGCCGCGTGGAACCTCTTTGACCTAATGAAGTTACGTCGTAATCTTTGGAAGGAGTTACGCCGTAACCTCTTGATGAGTTGGACTTGGGTCACGCAATAGTTACGGCTTAATGTGAGAGACGAGTTACGCCAGAACCTCTTCAAAATAGGCATACCGTGATAAATCTTAGTAATGTTTCCATTTCCGCGTCTCTTTAGCTCCAATGCTCGCAATTTACCCGAAGTGTTAAACAATGGAAAACAAGCGTAAATCCATATAAATGATATAAATAACGAGCATTAACGGGAAATTGACACTTAATAATCGTGACTATTTGATGTTATCAAAGAGACACTAAAGACATATGATGAGCTCAATGATAAGGAGAAAAGAGATTCGATGTCGATATCGTGGCTTCTAACATCATACTTCAAGGTCTTCCAAAGGATATCTACAAGCTTATCAATCACAACACCGGCCAAGGCAAGGGGGATAATGTCAAGATGCTTCTCTCGTGTTCGAATTAACTATGGAAGACAGAGAATCACAACTCTATGATGAATTTGAGCACTTCAAGATGAAACCGTATGAGAGTGTCTATGAGTATTACGTGAGATTCCACAAGCTAGTTAATGATATGAGGAATATCAAAATGACCATGCCAAACATTCATTGAACTCAAAATTTGTGAACAACATGAATCCCGAATGGCACAAGTTTATCACCTCTCGAAGCTAACCAAAGGTTTGAAGAACACCAACTATGAACAACTATATGCCTTCCCGCTCGTAATGAGAAACATGCCATGTTTGAAAAATGATTCTTAATCGCTCAAATCAAAACAGGAGAAACAAGTTCATCAAATGATTCAACAACATTTTACACGAATGTTGGGATTACAACAAAAGCATCACAAGTCATACCCACTAGTAATGGTAATTACAAGCTCATTCCCGATCCATCATTTAAGCCTCCGACTCTAACACACTCATGGAAAATTTCATCAACCAACTGCCTCTCATGGTTAGTCAAAACATGAACACTCTCCCACACACCAACAACAACCTCGTAACAAAGATCTAATCCACACAATCAAGCCACCGCCGAGAGGGAAGGTTATGGTACAACCAGCTCAAGAAAGGCGGATGAACAAGGAAGAGGTGGAGTTGGTAAAGGATATGTGGCAAATCGTATTGGGGAAGGAATGGAATCGGGACAAGCAAAGCCGATCAAGTGTTACAACCGTGGTGGTGAGGACATATTGCAAGGAACCGCACATCGCCAAAACGCCTCGTAATGTAGAGTACTTCGTGATAAGATGTTGCTTGTGCAAGCTCGTGGATAATGGTGCGCTTTAGATGAAGAGGAGTTGTTGTTTCTTCTCGAGGAAATGCCAAGACATATGATGTCGATGTGGATGAGCGGCCAATTCAGGAGATAGGCCACAATCATTAGAATGCCTTTCAAGTCGCCGATTGTGATGCATACGACTGACGTTGATGATGAACCCATCGCACAAACAATTTTCATGGCTAGCATTTCTCCAATGGTCCCTTCTAAAGTCTCTTCATCACCACAAGCTGGTCCATCCAAAGACAAAATCATTTCGAGGTATTAAAACTATACGATGATGTTGATGTGCAAAAGATGCATGACAAAGTACAATCAACTCAAACTATTGAGTCGATATTGAAAATATGGTAAAATCAATGTTGTCCCATATGATCAATATGTGAAACAAAGTGAAAGTGAGATTGTACCAAGTGATGCATCTTCGCATCAATGATGACTATGTTTTGATGAATACACTACATGTGCCCTTGATGATTCTCGTTATCTCGAACTTAATGCTTATAAAGAACGAGTTGCCATTTATGAACAACGTGCTAAGTTTGAGTTAACTACTCGTGAGCAGGAGTTGATAACCAAATGCGCATAATTATTAGAAAAGTAATTTTAGAGAAGAAGTGTTAAAACAAGAGTTAAACTCCTTACAAGAAAAGCTTTCTAAAACTGCTAAGCAAAAACAAGAACTTCAAGAAAATGTTAAAGTGCTTAAACAGGAATTTCATGCTAAGGAATCAAAACTTTTGAATGATTTTTCCAATCTAAAAACTTTGAAAAACAAACTTGAAAATAAGTCAGACGTACAAGGGAATACCATTCAGCGATAAGCATAGTGTTCCCATTGTAGATAAACCCAACCCTATGTATGGTAAGATAGGAAAGGCTGCTCAAAATGTAATCTATGATGGCAATGAGATTCTTAAACCTAGACGAAACCTAGTTGCATTGAGTGCACCGAGGAAGATGTAAAATTAGATGATGCATCAAGGAGAAAATGGATAAGAAGCTTAACGATCCCAAGTGCAAAGAGAATAAGATTATTGTCAAACCCCATGATTACAAAAAGGAAAATTGGATTTCCTTAAACAAGTTTAAGCCTCAAACTTTGTTAACACCTCGAACAAGTGTTCGGAAAAGGACTTAGATAAGCAAAAGTCGAAAATCTTGTTGAAACAAACCCTCCCTTAGGAAAATGCTTGCGCCGATTGTGTATCCTCCAAATACACCAATGCATTTAGTTCCTAGAACTATTGCCACTAAGAGCAAGACATTAATCACCAATATGTTATATTTCAATTATTTGTTGACTTTGAGAAAACTTGTAAGAAAAGGATCACACCCACTGGATAATCAAGGGAAAGGGTTTTGAGCAAAAAAAGAATGTTATTTAACCGAGGTCATGCCTTTCTTTAAACAACTAAAAGATCAATTTGAGAGTCTTAAAAGGGATAGATACGATATTAAAGGAATGGAAACGAATTTGATGCAATGATAGTTGAGGTTAGTGATTATGAGCGAGCGTTAAAATATAATGAAATTGAGAGGAAGAACTTGCATACCTTGAATGAGAATCGATTTGAATGTATGATAACGCTTACACGCCGCTCGGGGTCAAATGAACTTCCTTTTCTTCGAGCAAGTTTTATAACACCCCAGGCAAAGGAACCTAATCGTTGTAGTGTAGTATTAGGGTAAGCCACGGTATTGATATCGTTCTCTGGGGAATAGGAAAGCTAGTGAGAAGTTACTACGCTAAGGTTGGGGTTGAGGAAGATTATTTTTTATCTTTTATGATTTTTAGGAAATGGAAAGGTACGAATCTCGGGGTTTGGATTTGAGGGTTGGTATTTCACCGATTACTCTACTTATCTAATTATCTAATCTAAGGTGTATGTAGTCTATGTCTAATTATTGTGTGCTCATATGATAGTTTAAAGATATGTTCACTTAGGTTTTATTACTCCTTAATTATCTCCTATTGATGGTTGAATTGTCACGCCCTTATTCTTAATCGCTTGTGTATCTAAAGTCGTAGGGTATCGCTTATCCATAACTCTTTGAACTTACCAAAGGGTCTCATCTACAAAACCATCTAGGGATTATAAACTCTAACTCTAAGGCCCTCTTTGGATGGTTTAGCCTACAACCGCTCTAAGAGCTATAGCCCAAGGTTCACAAAGATTAATCAAGCATTAATTACCCAACGAATGACCTATCGCATTACTAGATCATTAATCAACTAAGATAAGAGACAACCAATCAATATTTAATAATTAAGTTGCATATTCCCTAAGCAAACACATAAGTAAAATAGGCGGACATGGAGAACATGCAAGCATACACACAAATAATTGAAGACATAATTGAATTAATGAAATAAAACACTTATCTTGATGTAAGTTGTGGTTTGGAACCCTAAAATACTGTATAAGATAGCCTTGATTCGGTTTAGGTTTTACCCAAAAGACTACAAACAACATCGAAAATTCGGATTCCATATATAAGATTACAAATGCGACGGCGTCACCTTATGATTTGTGACGCCGTTGGTCGCCGTCATTAGGGTTTCGCTCTTGCCACGTTAGTCTTGGCGACGGCGTCACCTTGTGCTTGTGACGCCGTCTCTTCACTTTCCGACGCTGCTCGATCAAATCTAGGCCGTTCGAGTTGCGACGGCCTACTCTTTTAAAGCCTAACACCGTCACTTGAAAATAAGAAATTTGGCTTCGTGTCATCACAAAATGCTCCGACGGCGTCATAGCTTAAGCGATGGACGCCGTCACCTTGTATTTCAAAGCACTTGAGTGTCTCGATTCTTGACTTTGGCCATTTTCTTCAGATATCCACGCCTTTTCGTTCAAATAAGTGCCATTACAAGAATTTGCCTTCAAAAGACCTAAAATGAAAAGGAACGATATTAAGTAATAATGGATGCAAAGTGATCAAATAAGGGCTTAAACGACCCTCAAAAGGTACATTTTAAAACCTTATCGATATCCCTACACTTGGTATTTGCTTGTCCTCAAGCAAATGTGCTTTTAGCCAATTAATTTATAAGTTAGAGGTCATGAAGCATTGGTTTAAAACACCCACAACACATATAAGCCCCGCAAAAGTCATAACAAGCACGAATTACATACTAGCACCTCACATGGGTTGTTTGGATACTCACATCTCTCTCGGGTGTATATGAAATATAACAAGTTGGAAATGGAAGATAAACACTCATTAACCGGTCCTAGTACATAGATTACCATAGGCTTGAGAATAGATCAAACCTTCATCGCTTACGTGTAAGCACCTAGGAAAGACTATCAAAGAGGTCTTTAAAGGGTTGTAATGTTAAAGCTTACGGTAGGAAACAAAGGGTTTGGTGGGATAGGCTATTTAGTGGTGGCAAGTAAAAATCTCTTATGTTACAAGCATACGAAGAATGGCGTTGCTAAGCCAAGACTCGACACTCTAAACTCTAGATAATCAAACAAACAAACATAAATTTAAAGGATAGATGTAGGATCGTAGCCCGTATGTATGTATGTTTTTTTTTTTTTTTTTTTTTTTTTTTTATATCGTGTTAAACCGTCAAGTCTAATGACTTAAAACATCTTAAGCACAAATGCAATGAAGATCGAGAATACAAAGAATTCTCGTCGTTAAGTCCCAAGGAGACTCAATGGTGTGTTAAACAAACTCAGAGGATAGAATGATCACTAAGGATAGTGATCTGCAAAGGTTTTGATTAGAAATTACACTACCATTGATTGGAATAGAATTGAACACGAATTGGAAAGCACAACAATCGATGAGAAAACGTAAACGTAAGTTTTTAAAAACCACGATACGCACAAAATAAAAAGTGAATCCGAGAAATAAAAACCTAAAAATATAAAATGACATTTTTAGAATCCTAAAATAAAAGAAAATTATTAGAAAAAGAAAATTATTTTAACACTATTTAATTAATTATTATTAATTAAAAACTATTTTAACTATTTAATAAATACTCTAAAATGGAAGAAAATACAAAATAAGGCTAGAAAAATAAACTTATGATTCTGAAAATCTAAAATACTATAAAACTAATTTTAAAACTAAAAATATATTTTTCACACTTTTTATCTAATTATTACTAATTAATAACTATTTAAAATACACTTAATTACTAGAAAATATAAAATAAACTTGGAAAAATAAAATTTTAACTTTGAAAATCTAAAATATGACAAAACTAATTTGAAAACAGAAAAGATATTTTTATACTTTTATTTAATTATTACTAATTAATTACTATTTTAACTATTTAAAATTATAATAAATACTAAAAAGATAGAGAAAAATCTGAAACTTTTTCTAAAAATCCTATATGATGACAGAAATCTAAGAAAAATAGAAAAACAAGATTTGCTTATTAATAAGATGAAAAGAAAAATCAAAAAGCTAGAAAACCTTAAATAAACACTATCACTGATTTTTAATTGGACTTTTTATGGATTTTCTTTTTGGAAACTACTTTAATACTGTTTTTATGAAACTTTAATGAAGACAAAAAAATTACAAGTCAAAATTAAGCAGTTTGATGAGCTTATTGGCCAACAGTAAGCTAAACTAGCTTATTTGGTGAAATAAGCTCAAACAAGCTCACAACTTGAAACAGAGGCTAGATTAAGATGAAAATAAGCTAGAACAACTAACTTGAAGCTAAAAGACACAAACAATCAAACTGAAAAGCTCTAATAAGCCAATAAGCACTTTGGCTATTTGTGATGAAAAACAGAAAATGGGACAAACTTTAAGCTATTAGCGGCCCTAGCTAACAAGCTCAAAAGTGAAAAACCAAACTTGATACTTCAAGATGGCCAGGTTGGCTTTCAAAAGAACCAGAGAACACAAGATTTGGACAACTAATAAGCTCAGTATGAGCTTATCAATTTGGGCACACTCACTGTGCACAGGACATATTTATGGAACAGGTACTCACAAAAAGCTAATAAATAAGCACTCAAAAAGCTGAGAAACCAAGAACTAGCATTTTTTTATTTTTCTTAAGCAACTAGACTATAATACCCCCAAAGCTTATAAGCTGAATCTTATTAATACACCCACAGTGAAATTCCAAAGTTTATTCAAAAATGACCTTATGAGATTTTGACTTTTTGAGAACAACTAAAAAATTGACCAAAGTGAACTTTGGATTGATTCCAAGCACTGATTGTGTAGTATTAAGCTAAAGTATGATTGAATTAAGTTAAGTTGACAGGATATAAGCTACCGTAATGAAGTTTGACACTTTAACAACTAATGATTAACTAGTTAAATAGGATTAAAAGTATTTTTGACTTTTGAACTAATGACCACTGGTTTTCTTGCTTGTACTGAGTTATTAAGAACTAGTATGACATGTAACAACCAAGAACAAAGTCTGCAACAACCTGTTACACAGATAACTACACAAATCCAAACACACCTAATGAGACTGTTTTGGAACTTTTTCAAAGAGTTTCAAAGATTCAAAACATACTACTGATAACAAACTTTATAATATCAATTACTAGGACTAAAGAAACACTAAATGACAGCAATAACCACATAGAACTGAGAAATTACAACTATGCTAATAAAACTGTCAAGATGAGATTTTTTACTAACTACCAATTAAAAAGAACAAGCTACTGGTTTTAATGTTTAATATGACTTAACTATCACTAATGAACAATAAGCAACAGATATTAAAGCTAATGAATAAGCAAAATAGTGAAATGCCAAATTGAACAAAGAGCTTACAAGTGGCTTTGAACTTAGAACACAGAACTGAGAACTTGTAAACATCTCCTAAAGCTACCAATAAGCTCTATACCAAGGCCATCCACTATATACCCCGCCCCAAATTGTGAACACTTCCATGGAACCTTTTTATTTTTCACTAATTATTTGGATTTTGGTGAATTTTCTTTTTGCTTCTATAACGATTTTTAAAGTTACTAAAAGCTTGCATAAGCTTTACGGGAGCTTATGAGCTAACTCACCCATATAAACAACAAACAACATCATTAACATAAATTCGTATTTTTGAATGAAAATGCATAAACCGAAATTGATATCGAAAACTTGAAATTTATTATTGAAAAGGATTCAAATACACTTAATAAGCTTAAACAAAACACTTGGAATTGAAAACATACAATATAAGACTTGGATTAAAAAAACGACTTAAGAAAACTTAAAATTACACTAGATACATGATATATTGCTTCTTCTCCCCACTTTATAGACTTTTCATCATTCCCACATGTCTCTGATTGTTTCCCACCACATCTGAGCCCTTGGATCACTCAAACTCATCAGAACCATCCACTTGTGATTTTGGCGCCAATTTTCTTCATAGCAGTTTTAAACAATTAATGGATTTGGTTGAGTCAATTAAAGCTTTTGTTGTTTAGAGGGTGAGGAGGGGACATAGTATGGGGTTGAAGAAAAAATGGTAAAACCAGTCTGGTTTTGAATATCTGGTTTGGGAGAGACACTGCTACAGTGGAGGTGGTATTTGGGCGCGCTAAGGGTGGGTTTGACCTTCATTGACCAAGTTGCTAATAACAAAGGCCGGGTTGGATTTGGGAAGGGATTGGGCCAAGGGGTGCTTTGGACTTGGATTTGGGCCTAGATATGAGATAAGGATCCGTTTGGTTAAGCTATAACAATAAGGACCAAAAGTATAATTCTCCCAAACCTCAAGGACTGATCTTGCAACTTTTTCAAACTTCTCACAAGGACCAAACATGACATAAATGAATAGTACATGGACCACTTTTGCATAAAATTCATTTTAAAATGTCCAAGGACTATTTTTGCAATTTTTCAAAGTTTGAGGACCTTTCTTGCCAATTGACCAAAAATTCATTCAAAGATCATTTTAAACAACTTAGAATACTTCAGGGACCTTGAATGACAAAACTTCATATTTTTGAATTCCAGGGACTAGATTTGACAACTTTTAAAACTTTGGGGACTAAAACTGCCAATTTTTCAAACTTTATACATTTTTCATCTGATTTTGATATTTTTGCATTTAAAACTCATAAAACACTGATTTGTGATATTTTGATCATTTTGATGTGTTTCGAGTGTTTTCGATGATTTTGCGCTTTAGATTATACAAAAATGATGAGTATTTAGACACTCATCAATCCCCACATCGAGATATTGCTAGTCCCGGCAATGATTTGAGAAAACTTGATGGATTTTATCTCTTTACCAAAAGCCATCACTCGGAGTAGCCAATTGTTTTGATTCAAGTAAGAATCTTGGTACAACGATAACCAAATGATTTATTGGCAAATCATAAACCATATAACGGATTTGATGTGTCTTTACCGTGCCGCACCCATTCGGACTAGCCAACTCTTAGATAAATTATCGTGATTATCTTTGGTGAGTCAATACCAATTATGGATTTTCCATCGCTTTACCACAAGCCATAACCTTGCGGGCTAGCCAACTCTTCACTTTTTAGGATATGGTGAGTTGAGAACCATACAATTTTGGGCAAATTGCAAGCCATATAAACGGATTTGAGAAATCTTTACCAAGAGCCGTTTGCTCGGATTAGCTAATCTTTTGTCTTACGCATAAGCGGATCGATAACCAAATGAGAAAGTGTAAACACTTACTCCAAAAAAATTTTTGGCCAAAACGGGGAATTGAGTAGATAATATATGAAATTCGTGAGAATTCCCCACACTTAGAAATGAATATTGCCCTCAATATTCAAAGTACCCCATGGTTATGCCGAAACAAAGAACGAAAAGGGAAATATTACGCCATTATTTAGAAGAGATTTTTTTTTTTTTTTTTTTTTTTTTTTTTGAAAGAATGAGAATATACAACAGTGGGAAACTCCCCATACTAGGGTGGTAGAAAAGGTGTAAGAAGATGAAATTTATGGGTGAAAACCCATATGGTGCGTGCTAATGTTTTGATTACCGAGTCACTAGCTTGACTCGATCCCCGCATTCATTGGTTCATGGGAATGTTTGTAGATCCGGACAACCATGGGGAATGTCCTCTCCAAAGTAATGCTTAACTCGATGACCATTCACTTTAAAATTAGGACCATCGGGTTGAGATAACTCAACGGTACCATAAGGATAAACCTTAGCGATAGTGAATGGACCGCACCAACGGGACTTGAGCTTTCCCGAGAAAATCTTCAATCTTGAGTTGAAAAGAAGGACTCGATCACCAACGTTGAAAACGCGGTTCTTGATCTTGGAGTCATGAATCTTCTTTGTCTTTGCTTATAGATCAAAGAGTTCTCGTAAGCTTGATCAATAAGTTCATTTAATTCATTCATTTGAACTTTTCTCGTGATCACCTACCGTCTCAGACATCGAAGTTTGCATGCTTTAAGGCCCAAGATGCCTTGTGCTCTAACTCGATCGGAAGATGACATGCCTTTCCGCACACTAGCTTGTATGGAGTACACCGATGGGTGTTTTGTAAGTCGCATTTAAAGCCCGTGAGCGCCATCCGCTTTATCCGACCGTGATGCACGATTTTCGCCACCGTCCTTTCAAGGATTCTTTAATACCACGGTTTGAAACTTCCACCGCCCACTTGTTCGGGGTGGTATGCGAGAGAGACGATGGTAACACCATACTTTTGCATGACTCTTTCAAATTGGTCATTACAAAATGTGTACCACGATCACCGATTATCGCCTCCTGAGTTCCAAACCCGCAAACAGAGATTTCAAAACTTCACAACAACTCGGGCATCATTGGTGGGTAAAGCTTTTGCTTCAACCCATTTTGACAAATAGTCAACACCACTAGTATGTACTTGTTACCGCGAGAAGATGGAATGGCCCCATAAAATCAATACCCCATATGTCAAATATCTCACAAACTTGAATGGCATTTTGCGGCATTTCATTCCTTTGAGATATATTTCCATGACGTTGACAAGCGTCATGTGCTTTGACATAATCGTGGGCATCCTTATAGATTGTGGGCAATAGAACCCGGAATCAAACACCTTTTGGCGGTGTAGTTTGGACTATGATGGCCCCGGTGGGTCCAAAGATGGCAAGTCGTGAGAATGTCAATAGCTTCCGTCCATAAACACACCGTCGGATGACTTGATCCGACAGATTTTGAACAAGAAAGGGTCGCCCCGTAAATAATGTTTAACATCTTTGAAGAATTTGTTCTTCCGTTGGGTCGACATCCCTTTCATAATGAAGTTACCCGCATGGTAATTTCATGAAGTCAAGAAACCATGGGGTGGTAGAATTTCACTAAAAGAAACCGCATTGAGTGTCTCGAGAGGAAATGTTTCATTTATTTCTTTTCGAAAACATCTTGGTGAGGGTTTTCTAATCGATGATGATCGCCAGCTAGATTCTCGGCCCTTTTTATCACGTATAATGATATCAAATTATTGGAGGAGGAGAATCCAACGAAGCAATCTCGGCTTTGCATCTTGTTTTGCAAAGAGATATTTAAGAGCCGAGCGATCCGTATACACCACGATTTGGTCAAGATTAAGTATGGTCGAAACTTCTCAAATGCATACACCACGGCTAATAGCTCTTTTTCGTGGTGGTGTAATGAGTCCGAGCCTCACCATAGTTTTGCTTATGAGTGAATAGGCTGAAAATGCTTGTTTCTTCGTTGCCCTAGGACCGCACCGATAGCAAAATCACTTGCATCGCACATGAGCTCAAAAGGCAAGTCCCGCCGGGAGCAACGAGAATGGTGCTTCAGCTAGCTTTTTCTTCAATGTTTCAAAAGCTATGATGCACTCGGGTGAGAAGATAAAAGGAGCATCCTTTTCAAGAAGATGGGTCATAGGTCAATTTTAGAAAAATCTTGAATGAATCTACGATAGAAACCGGCATGACCTAAAAACTCCTAATACCTTTGATTTGTAGTAGGATGAGGCAACTTAGCAATAACATCAACTTTGCTCTATCTACCTCAATCCCGTCTTTGAAATCTTATGGCCAAGGACAATGCCTTCTTTGACCATAAGTGGCTCTTCTCCCGCTTTAGACAAAGATTGGTGTCTTCACACCTTTGAAGCATTTTATCTAAATGGGAGAGACATGATTGAAAAGAACCCAATGACCGAGAAGTCATCCATAAACACTTCCATTGTTTCCGATCATGTCGTGGAATATGGCCATCATACATCGTTGAACGCGCTGTGAGCATTACATAAGCCAAAAGGCATACGTTTGTAGGCAAAAGTTCCGTATGGGCAAGTGAATGTGGTCTTCTCTTGATCCCGCGATCAATAGGGATCCGAAAGTAACCCGAGAAACCATCAAGGAAACAATAGTATTCATTCCCCGCTAATCTTTCAAGCATCCGTCCATGAAGGGTGAGGAAAATGGTCTTTACGAGTGGCGCTATTCAACTTACGATAGTCGATGCAAACACGCCATCCCGTAACCAATCGAGTTGGGATTAACTCGTTATCTTCATTTGTGATAACAAGAATGCCACCCTTTTTCGAACACAATGAATTGGGACCCAAGGACTATCGAGATCGGGTAAATCAATCCGCATCAAGAAGTTTGATAACCTCTTGTTTGATAACATCATGGATTTTGGATTCACTCGCCTCGATGTTGAACTGCTGGTTTAAAGTCATCCTCCATCAAGATTTTATGAGTACAAAACTCAGGGTTTATACCTTTGATGTCGGAGAGTTTCCAAGCAATTGCTTGCTTGTGTGACTTCAAGATTTTAATGAGAGCAGCTTTTTCATCTTTACTCAAATCTCGAGCAATAATGACGGGTAATTTATCATCACCCTCAAGGAATGCATACTCGAGATGAGGAGGTAAGTCCTTAAGCTCAACCTCAGGAAATTCTTCAGTTTTCTCAACTGACTTGACTTCCTTGTTATGAAGTTTGATGGGAGGGAGAGGAAGAGAAGTGTCCAGATTTGACAATTTCTCAAGAAGAATATCTCCCTCCAGATTAATCTCATTTTGACTAATCTCATCTGGGATTGAATCACTAGAGGAAGGGTTTGATGATGGATCACCATTAAGCAACTTCTCAATAAGAAGTATGTCCCCCTCAATATCAATTGGAGCGTGATCAATTTCCAAGGAACGTAATCACTAGCCAAATATGCTTCAATCTCATCAAAGATGAAGTCGCCTCAAATGGAGTGAGAGAAGGAGTAGAATTGGCTATGATAGGTCGAGAAGATGTGGTGGAATTCCCACCACGTAATTATGAGAATAACCAAGAACTTCGAGAGTACTCTTCGTAGCAACATCGATGATATCTATTCGGTTAACCGACTCGTAATCATAATTTGCGGAGTACCTCAAGTTTGGTCAAGGTTGAAGGTGATGACTTCATTACCAACACGCAATGTGATTTCGCTCAAATACATCTATGAGAGCACGCCCGCTCGTGAATCTCGACCAACAATGAGAGGAACCCGATGATCGCATCAAAATCAACAACCACGAAGTCACCGGAAAATGGAACTTTCCTACTTTCACAATACGCCCTCGGCAATGCCAAGAGGACGGATATGGAACGATCGCAAGCTCGAGAGTCATGCATGTAGGAGTAAGTTCCTAAGAGAGTTTCTTCCACATCGAATAAGGCATAAGGTTAATGCTTGCACCAAGATCCGCTAGGGCAAAGATTCAACCATTCTGAGAATACACAAGGTAGGAGAAATTTCCCAGATCTCCAAGTTTTTCTCGAAGCTTTTTCGAATAATCACGAGCGCGCTCGCTTAGAGGAGTCTTTGCCATTTCAAACAAATTTTTCCTTATTGCTTAACATGTGTTCGAGAGTTGATGCAAACTTGGGCATCAAGATGATAGCATCCGCAGCTTATGTCAGTGTAACTCTTGGAAAATTTGGAAAATTTATCCATTTGATGACTAGCTTTCTCATGAGCTTTTGCTCATTCAAGCGTGATGGGTAAGGAATAGAAGATTTGGATTGATTCTCAACATGAGCTACGTGAGGGTCAAAACAACTCCTTGATTTGACTTGGGTTTCGGACCACTCGAGGTTGACTACCAAGGTCGACGTGCGGTACCGTGGGCTAGAATAATGCACTTTGTCCGTTGTTTCCTTGGTAACTTGACTCATTGGAACAGGAGGAGGAGGCATTGGAGTCGAGGTCCATTGTGTGTCCTCGGTTCACTTTCCACTATCTTGTGGAGAGAAGAAGAAGAGGTAGTAGGAACAAAGCAGTCCAGTGTATGAAACACCACTGGGTGTGATCGCTTTGGCATCGCCCCTCGGGTTAGCGATCGTGTTGCTCGGTAAAGTACCGAGCCCGAGGGTCGATCATTTAAAGACTTCTTCAGATCGAACTCGACCGACCAACAACCGTTCATTTCATCTTGGGATTTCATGAACTGCTTCAAGAACTCATCGATGATGGTCCCGGAGGAGTAATGACTGGAGGAGTCGAGGGACAATTTGAGGTCAGATGTTTTGATTATGACCAAAATTCCTTGATTAGGATTCATATTCCCATGAAATTGATTCCCCGATTGAAATTGTTTTGATGAAGGTTCCCCGATATTGGAAACCTTGATTGGGTCCAGGATAGAAATTACCTTGGTTTTGATAACCTTGGTTCATTCTTGGTTGGTTCTCGATTCGGTTGTGCATGTTATGATTCGGTTGAAACCGGTGGTGCTCGATTAGTGTTAGCACGGTAGTGTGGTTCATTTTGAGGACGGTATTGAGTACCTCCTTGTCGTGAACTACCGGCTAGAGCATTGGCCTCAAAAGGACTACCATCGGTGGCGACAATTGTAGTAAGCATGAGGACCACCACAAGTGACACAACTCTCGACTTTCTTCACTTCAAAGATGTGTTGGTCTCGAGTGAAGGAGACTTTCTTCCGTTAGCAAGAACCAAAGCCCGAACAATGTCTCGTGAGTTTATCAATCTTAGCATCGGTGCTAGATGTACTTACGGGATGAAGAAGAAGAAGGTCCAGATGAGACCGATATGTCTTTGCTCGAAAGGACGGACCGAGATTTGTTCTCAATGATCCGCAAGGCCTCTTTTGTGGTCTTGCTCAGAAATTACCTCCCGCGGAGGCATTCAAAGAGTCTTGATTTGTCGATTGAGACCATTGTAGAAAGTATCCATTTGCATTAAGTCGGTAAACCATGATGCGGACACTTCATGGCAACTCTTTGTAACGATCCCATGCCTCCCCGAATGATTCATCAAATCTCGAGAAAATTTCATTATCTCATTCTTAAGACTTGTGGTTCGGGATGGAGGATAGAACTCGTTAACTAACTTGGTGACAAGATCTTCCCATGTCTCTATAGAACGAGGGGTTGTTTCTCAAGCCAATTCCGGCTTGTCCTCTAGAGAAAATGGGAATGTAAGAAGCTTGATAGCTTCGTGGGACATTCTTGTACTTGATGGTAGATGCTATCTTGTTAAACCATCGAATGTGTGCATGAGGATCATCCCGCCAAAACCATAGAATTGGCTTTGGGTTACTAGATTGAGCAACCCGGTTTGAGCTCGAAAGTGTCGCCACGATGGTCGAACAACAATGGCATCTCCGTAACCCTCGATGGGTGCTTGGAGAAGCTCATTCATAGGTTTGTCTTCCGCCATTTCGACAGAGGTGGTGGTGGTAGACGCCCTCGATCACGGTCAAGGAGCCGAACGCCCTCACGCTCACGAGGAATGTTTCCAAGTTCGTAAAGTGGACTTGTAGAATCGAAGAACGAAAAGCATGCACTATCTATAAAAATCAATTTTCAAAACAAATGAGGCAAAACACAAGTGAACTTAACCAATAATCACAAATGAAATGGCTTTTTGAAAAGGTACACCAAATCACAAGTGACACAAAGGCAAGTTTTAAATCATGTTCGGAACTTATTAATGGTCGCACCCCGCTAGGTAGTGCACGCCTTGATTTGCGGTGGTTGATTTTATGTATATTAAGTACCACCGAAAAGACGTAGGTTAGATTTGTGCAGATAGGTTTAAAAACTTTTGGACAATATTTTTGTTATCGTCCGCTTAACCAAATCGTATCTCTTCAAGAATCACCTTAAAAGAGAATACAAAATAGAAAACGTTCCGATTGTTTTGTTGTTTTATATTTTTTGGTGTTTTTAACACTTTAGGAAAAGTGCTAATGAACTTTTGGTTTTCTT
>CM040242.1:125152706-125190194 GCA_022545495.1 Chrysanthemum lavandulifolium | reverse complement strand
AACTACAAACTAAGAAGTATATGTGTTTTCAACACTTTTGGTACATATAAGTATAAAACACGATTTTATAAATTATTTTGCCATATTTGGAAATATTAAAGGGTTTTTAAACACATTAGTATAACAAAAAATTATAATTATTCAATTATTTCCTAATAAGGTATGGTTTGATTTTTTTAAAATGAAAAATTCCCACTAAGGGTTTTGTTTTATTATATAAATAAAAGATATATATATATATATATAAAGTTAGAGTAGAGTTATTTTACATATCAAACTTTTATTACATATGAAGGGACTCATCTAAAAAGAAATCAATGGCAGAGATTAAAATAATTTTATTATTTCACATACTTTTTATAATTTAAATATCTCTTAAACTGTTAATTGTTAAGCAAAAATAATTACACAATCGCGATGAACATTTAATTATCTTTCTATAGACGGGCACTTTGATATACTTTCGTAAAAAGAAAAAAAAATCATTTTTTTTCATGTATTTTCGTCTTTTTTTTTTCGTTTGAAACTGGAATTTGTATTAAATATCCTATATGATTTAACAATAATTTGAAGATCACATATAATATTAATGTTAAATCACATATGATATGCATATCATATATGATTTAACACTAATATCACATGTGGTATTCAAATTAGTGTTAAATCATATACGATTTTTTCACGCAAATTTCAAGAACGTGAAAACGAAAAAAAAATGTGAAAACACGATTTTTTTTTTTGTTTTTGTCAAAAGATATCAAAGTCGCTTATCTATAAATGATAATTAAATGCTCGTCAGAATTGTATATTTTTTTCGCTGACGATTAACGGTTTGAAAGATATTTATATTTAAAAAAATGAAAGTGTGTTTTTTTAATTGTTCGATTAATCTCAACCGTTAAATCTAATAAAAATAGAGGGTGGAGATTGATAGTAAAAAAGTTTTTGTTCTCAAATAATCTTAAATCATAAAGTTAAGCCAATTAACTTCAACGTTGGTGACTGATATTATTTTCCAAAAAAAACTAAACGTAAGTGCCAATGTGCCATAACATATTACTCCGAAATCACTTCTTAGGTAGTCAGTTCCATTAGATTTAGTCAAAAATATATTATAAAACAAATATTATACTCCGTAAAAGATTGGTAAAGAAGTGATTTCGTAAAAGATTGGTAAGAATAATTCTCTTATACGGTGTAATATACTCCGTAAAAGATATGGTTAAGAAGTGATTTCGGGGGATGTTTATTTTTTTCCTTAGCCAAAGGTTCGGTAGGTCTCACGTTTGTTAATGTCTCTTGTTAAGGAGAGTCTTAATTTTTATCTCTTGTGGATATAAATGGAATAAGAGATTTTTATAAGAACCACCTAAAATAGTAATAATATTTAGAATAACAAAAAACGATCGAACTCGACACTTTATGTGATTACACAGAATAACTATTTTTTTCTTATCAGATGACTAAACTTTCAAATTTCAATCATTACGCATTTTGTGACTATTCTCATGAAAATGACCATTTTACCCTTCAAAATTTGAAAAATTAAGGGTAAAATGGTCACAAAAATACATAATAATCGAATTTTTAAAGTTCAAGACACACAATAAGAAAAAATTAATGGCTACACACAATCATAAAAATGTCAAGCTCGACGATTTTTTCATTATTCGCTCTAATATTTAATGATAAGTGAGTCCAATCCTTCAAAAAAAAAAAAAAAAACGCCCCTATAAACGCTAACTGACCACTATAATTAATGCAAAAAAAAAAAAAAAACAAGAAATAGTCAGAGGGTCATTAGTTTGATATATGTCGATTTAAACTTGAGGAAATCAACACTTTGGGATTCATGTAATTCATGACACATTTAAAAATTATTAATTAGAGGATTTATCAAACCCGTGACATGAAATTAGAGGCGATAGTTTTAAGCCAATTAACTTATCAAATGAATATGTATGGCAAAGAAATATCTAAACATGTAACATAATTGTTTTCTTAATATGCATTTGATTAAATTTAAATTTCTAGTTGTGGCATATAAAATGATTAAACTTATAAAATGAACATGAAACAATTATAAATGAACCGTGACATCAAACTAATATGAATGCACCGAAACAAAAAGAACAGTGACATCGAACATAGAAAAAAAATGCAAATTTAACGTAAATAACTACAATTAAATTAAAAAGTAAGAACGATAGAACTTGAGGTTCTATGAAAACATAACAATAATATTATGTTTTGATTCTCGTGGAATTATAAGAGAACTTGAGGTTCTACATTATTTTTTTCTTTGACATAACATAAAGTTATGTTATTCATTCTATTGATTTGAATCGTATTAGAACTTGAGGTTCTAATTAGCATTGTTTCTATGTAATCACAATAGAACATGTATTGTTCCTCTAAACTACATGAGATCTAAAGAGATTAATAAGAATATAAATCATAATACTCCTTTTGTAACCACAATAGAACATTTATTGTTCTTGTAAATTACAATAGAGTGCAAGAGATAAAAGAACATTTATTGTTCTTATAAATTACAATAGAGCGCAAGAGATAAACAAGAAGATATAACTTCAATTCCCTACCTCATTTTGTTTGGAGCAATTGGTGCAGATAACATGTTGTAAAATGTAGAGAATGATAGATTGATCAGAAAGGAGATAGAATATTACTGAGTAGTAGTGAAATGAATACAATGGGGTCCTTATTTATAAGGATTTAGAGGGTGTAAACCCTAGCTAAGTACATTCTAGAACTAGGAGAATATACATAAAATATATTTTCAACATACATATCTTTTTGGATATTATGTTCAAGAAAAAAATATTCCAAAACATAGCATAAAGCTTCAAGATATTTACTTGAGAAATTACTTCTTTTAAACACTCTAAGCTTAAAAAATGTGTGGAAAGACGATGCATATTGGTCAACACGGGTGGGCGGGTATGTACGGTATTGAATTTACTAGTTTTAGCTAAGGGATTAAATTGAGATTTGGTTCCTCTTAAAGCGTTTAGATTGACAAACGTCTTCTTTTACCCTCTTTTTTCTCAAACTCACGAGCCACTATGTATGACGCACATGCAGATCATGATTGATAAACATTTATACAATTATTGATAAACTTTCATACCATAATTGATGAACATCCAGACCATTGTTGATGAACATTCATACATAATTTATGAACATTTGGTATTTGATGAACTTATTGTTGGTTTTGTTTGCTAAGTATTAACATAAATGATAAGGATGTTAAACGTACGTTTTTAGGGGTTATTTAAGCCTAAATCGACACATTTTATATCCGTTACTACTTAAAATTCTTCATTTTCACATTTTAGGTCTTTTGGAAGCAAAATGCTGGAGTGAAACATATTTGGACGAAAATGAGCGAAAACATGAAGAAAATGACAGAGTCAAGGTTTTTGATTCCACGTAAAGTGAATCCCTCTGCTATTAACATCCACAACCTCCATGCTCTGAACACAATCTTTAAATTCACGCATAGCAATGTCAGGAGTGTAGCCATTACATGAATGATCTTCCAAATTAAGAGCCGCACCCAACAAGAACCAAGGCCTACTACGCATAAAACCAGCATGACACACAAGATTGCTCCAAAGTGCACGACGGTTCACATAATAGTCATCTGCATACACAAAGGAACAAAAAAGGGTTTTATTTTCCGCACGAATATTAACCTGAACATGCATAATTTGGTTAGTTTGAGACATAATCATAACATCAACAACGTCATCATTCCAGCCAAGAATAATACGGGATCCCTTATCACAAAGATTACCATTAGACCTCCATTTCCATTGATGACACACATTACGACATGTTTCATACACCACAGAAGCATCCACATGAGATTCCAAAACCTCACACACACTAAGATTATTTTCGTTAACTACATGTCTGATGCATGTTTTATCGACTGTGTTTTAATATTTATAATTACTCGTTATACCTATGGTCTTCCCTAATGCACTAACGGGCAAGCAGTATCGGTCGCAGTGTAGTGTAGTATTCGGTAAAACCGAGGTCGTCCCAAGAGCTATGTGCGGATTTAAACCAAGTCTAGGTGTCATGATTTTAATATGATTTTGATATAATTAACTACTAAAGAAAATAAAGGCGAGGGTTGTGATCAATAGAGGAGAGGTTGCTAACCTAGTTACTCATCCTAAAGAAAATTTACGCCTAATTACTTCCAATTACTTCCAATTACTTCAAAGGGGTCAAAGTCGCTAGGACAACATTTAGTCACTCATCATAACCTATCGCAAAGGGTCCCACTAGAGAAATCAAAGTGACCCGTCATAAGTCCGCTTATTCTTAGTCCCCAAGCCAAGTCATTAAGCACCGCTACATGATAGATTCATAATAGTGAGTGCCCGGCACTAGCATCTTAAACACTCACCCCTACTTCTTAAGTTCATCCAAACGGTAGGTGATCACTTGGTCAAATCGCACAAGGTAGGGTGGTCATTGGTCATATCTTACCCTTCCCATCTCGCCACTTACTTGGGTCACTTGGTCATATCTCCTAAGTAACTAGCCACTACCGCCATTCAAAACCATCAAACATAAAGGGTAGCTACCAACAAACTATGCATGCATACACTTGGAAATAATTATACGGAAGCAATGTAAACGCAAACAAAATAATTAAAGAATCATAACTAGGCCAGCACCAGAGGTGCTTAGCCGCTCATATTAACTATAACAATCGATTCAATGTTTAACATTATGGAATACATGAATTGAAAGTAAAGAAAAGATAAAAAGCTGATGCTTATAGTAGGGGAGTGATTTCTCCATTGGAGATAGCTCCATATGCTTTTCTAAGATCTGCCTTCGACTTCTACTCACGTTCACTTTGTGTTCTGCATGAAATGGGATGATTTGAAATGCTGAAAATCGTGAAGTATTTATAGGCCAGATCTGGTTACGGCGTAACTAATTATAGGAGTTACGCCGTAACATCCAATTCTTCGTATTTTACACTAAAACTACCGGTTACGGCGTAACTATGGAAGGAGTTATGCCGTATTTTCAATAAATCTTGGTTACGCCGTAATTGATGCAATATTTACGGTGTAGCTTGCAGCGGCGCAGGACCTCATTTGACCTAGTTGGTTACGTCGTAATCTTTGGGTGAGTAACGCCATAATCTTCTGTTGAGTTGGTTTTCTGAGCCACGCTTTAATTATGGCGTAATATGAGAGAGGAGTTACGCCGTAACTTCATTAAAGTGAGCATACTATGATAAATCTTCAATAAACTCTCCAAATCCGCGTCTTTTTAGCTCCAATGCTCGTATTTTACCTGAAAGTGAAATATAGAGGAAAACAAGCGTAAATCCATTTAAATGATATAAAATGTTGGTCCAATAATTGAGTAAATCTTGATATAATAAAGAATAAATTCATTAATAATGAATAACAATAGTTACAAGATTTCTCAATACCAAATAGACTACATGATAACATCCTCAACTTTTTACGGGGATAATTTCGGTATATTATCCCCATTGAATGATAAATAAACTCTCATTGATCCAAGCTATGCTTATGTTTCAATGAGAGGATGATCATATCAACTAATACTATGTATTATGTTTGTTTAGGAATGCATATCTATCTCTATTATAATTAAAGACGTATATAGGAAAAGATACAAAGACATGTGGTGGTAGGTGAGATGTCATCCATCATGTGGTCCATCTTCATCTTCCTATTTTGGAAAAGCACCAACCATTCTTTTGAAGTTGTCATAACTAATATTCTCACTTCTTTGGTAATGTCTTGTACTTGTTTGATTTCTTCTCTGGAAGTTCCCACCCATATTTTTCATCAGTATGTAGAGATAGTGTCTTCGGGATCACCGACATTTGTCAAATCAGTGTCACCGGTGTTGTTTAGCTTATATATTTTACTTCATCGACACCGTATCGTAAGTAAAGAGCACTAAACAACACTCAATGATTTCTTTATGAGTGAATCACTCACTATTTATTTAGTGAGTTAGGCTAGTTTATTTTCAAATCTTGTTCAAAGTGATTGGGTCAATTTATTGGACCTAATGTCTCCCTATTTGAATATACAAATAGCCTAAAGCTAGTGATTGAAAAGGTGTAAGATCGAGGGTTCGCCTAAGGGTTCAGTTGTTCAAATGACCGGGGTCTGTGAACTCAATGACTAGGTTCAATGACCCCTTCAAGAGGTTCGAAGAAGGGGGTTTAGTGAATGAGGTATCAATAACATGGTTCAATGGTCAGTGACCATGTTCAGGTATTCAGTGACCTCGTTCACTTTGACAGGTTTGTGGGGTTTAGTGAGGGAGGGTTTAGTGACCAGTGACTAGGTTCAGTGACCATGGGTTCACTTTGATGCTAAGAGGGACCTGGTTCATTTTAGATACATCAGTGTCCTTTCTCTTTTGCAATTCCCTGAAGGACATTTTAATCACTCAAGTTAAAGGACCTGGTTCAATTTTTGATACATTAGTGTCCATTTTCTTTTGTCACTTGACTTGGTATTACAACACATATACACTTGTACAAATACATCCTGATAAATTTAACTTATCAGTCACCGTAACACAACCATCAGCTAACCCAAATTCAGGGACGTGGGGCTTCATGTTTACACGACCTTTAGTCCAGTGTATGCAATTACTGAGAATGCATTAGCTAAAATTTATCAGCTCCCCAGCACAAAACTTATCTTACGAACCTACTAATTTTTTAGGTTCTAGCATTTAAGTGACTAAGGTAATCAGGGTTATGGTTTGGTTTTTCAGGCTCATACAAGCTTCTTCAGCGACTTGGGTTAGTTGAAATGGTTATCAGGTTGTAGTGGTTGTGGTTGTCAGGACTTCGGGTTCTCAATTTTTCAGTGACTCGGGTTTAGTCACCAAGAGCTCAGTGGCTCGGGTTTCAAGGACTTGGGTTTTCAGGGACTTGGGTGTTATGGTCCCACCGCATTTCCGCTATGCAATTGGTTTACAACCCACTGATGACCACTCTGCCTGATTATATTAGACCTAGTAGCACTTCTCAGCCCCCTTGAGTTTTACCACAATCTCGATTTTTATTGTCATCATAGACAAAGCTTCACACCACATTCGTGCTCACTGAGCACTCATATATCCCATTCTCAACACTTGTCTTCATCAGTCCTTTGATACTCATTGGTGACTGCTGGTTTCAAAAGCTACTCAGATTCACTGAGTCTTGGTTTAGAGTGTAGGGTGTTTTGTTTCAAGGAGTCGGTTTTCAGGATTGAAAGTTATAGTTGTCAGATTGAGTGACTCGTGACAGGTTTTAGTGAGTGAGAGTAAGTTTTGTTTATCCACTGATACACTCCCACAAATATCCCAAACCACGAAAGCATTCTACTTAATATACCTTGAGACCCACTGACCTTTATTTCAGTTAAGACTGATATCCTAGGATCTTGGATACATTCACTGATAATCTTAGCCACCCCTATTTCTGATCCATTCATTTCTTGAGTCACTCTTTTCCCTTAATACTTTTACCACTCCATGATGTCTTTATGAATTTTATGCCTGACGACCTTTTTCCGGTTCAGACACTCCTCACTTCGACATTCAGTCCCATCATTCGACTATACTAAGGGTAGTGGCACTGATGTTGGATGTGGTCAGGTAGTCTCATTAGAAACTTTTCAAGCATTTTTAAGGTATACAAAATCAGTGCCCCAAAGCTTATCACAACCTGATTGCTATCACAGTTAACTCTAACCTGCCTATCCCCTGATTCAAACACCACACTTGTGTTCATTTAAGAACACTGATACACCAACTATATTCCCAACAGTCTTAATCCCAACCTTCTCAGCTTAAAAACTGAGCAAACCATTTGTTTACCTGAAGCCCGTACTCCTCTTAAATCACAGCTACCCCAATCAACAAACGACCCATTTTAAACTCCCTAATCAAATACCTCATACCCACCATAATCACAACCTCAGCCGTTCACGGCATGCTTGTTCTTTACCCATCCAAAAGCTTAACAAACCATATCTCCATTTTTAATTAGATAATCATACCCGCTACAATCGAGTTGACTTTGTTGGAAAAAAGCTTGCTGCGATTTTTTTGCTCGAGTACGATTACAAGAACATATTCGAGGGTAATATGTTGCGGTTTGATGGTTTCATGTGAGTTTTTTTGTTTATGGATAGATTGAATCTGGGTTTGTTGATGGATAAGAATGACGATAAGATTTTATGGGAGGTGATTTTTGTTTGAGAGTGATGTTTTTTTTTTATTATAGTGGTGGACGTTTTTTTTTATCGGAGCAGATTTAGTGAGGGTGATGTTCTTTGTGTGAGAGGATTAATGATATTTTTGGATGTGGGTGATGATCGATTATAGTGGTGTTTTTGTGTGTGTGTGTTTTTGGATAAGATATGAGTGGCGGGTAAGTGTTAGTTTTGACTGATTATTTCAATCAGTGGGTATTTATGTGTGGTATTTTCGTCATTCTGTCAATATCAGTGTGTTTTTCCCCCTCAAAAGTTGCAACAACAGTAGCAACTTTTGAAGCTTTTCACACTAATATTGACATAGCTCAGAATGTTCTCAGCAGTCATGAACGGATCTGGATTAGAGAAAAATCCACCCGCTCTGATACCACTTGTTGGTCCAAATAATTGAGTAAATCTTGATATAATAAAGAATAAATTCATTAATATTGAATAACAATAGTTACAAGATTTCTCAATACCAAATAGACTACATGATAACATCCTCAACTTTTACGGGATAATTTCAGTATATTATCCCATCAATGATAAATAAACTCTCATTGATCCAAGCTATGCTTGTGTTTCAATGAGAGGATGATCCTATCAACTAATACTATGTATTGTGTTTGTTTAGGAATGCATGCCTATCTCTATTACAATTAAAGACATATATAGGAAAAGATACAAAGACATGTGGTGGTAGGTGAGATGTCGCCCATCATGTGGTCCATCTTCATCTTCCTCTTTAAAAACACCAACCATTCTATCAAGTTGTCATAACTAATATTCTCACTTCTTTGGTAATGTCTTGTACTTGTTTGACTTCTTCTCTTGAAGTTCCCACCCATATTTTTCTACCATATGTAGAGATAGTGTATTCGTGATCAATGAGACATTTGTCAAATCTCGGTGTCACCGGTGTTGTTTAGCTCATATATTTTACTTATCGACACCGTATCGAAGTAAAGAGCACTAAACAACACTCACCGATTTCTTTATCAGTGAGTCACTCACTATTTATTTAGTGAGTTAGGCTATTTTATTTTCAAATCTTGTTCGGGTGATTGGGTCAATTTATTGGACCCAACATAAAATACGGGCATTATCGGAGGAAATTGACACTTAATATTCGTGACTATTTGATGTTATCAAATATCCCCCACTGAACTCTACTTGCCTCAAGTAGACCTTATTAGAAAGATTCCTAAAAGATATCTCCCATTACCGAAAATATAAGTTTACAAATCCCTTATGCTAGAATAAAATAAAGCCGAACACCTCACGAAATGGAAACAAAACACTCAAATCTCTCAACTATTATAAGTGTCAATTTCGGGTGGTCACTCATTGCACAACATAGCATGTATTCTATCATAAGCTTGGCGGTTACACAAATCTCCACCACTAGAGTTAAGGACTAAACAATTCAAGGCAATATGGGTAGACAAGAAAAGGTTATGGTGATTTGTCATTACTAACATGTCACTGTACAAGTGGACAAAATCAATGATACATGACCAAATCCATGGCCAAGACACCAAAGATTGCTCATTGCATCACCTAGACACGCTTCATGACTAAGGGTAGGATAAGACACGGGATAAAATTGGTGTAAAACAAAATCAAGCAAATAGTCTAAATCTACAACTAAGTCATCACCACTTACCGTTCGCCCAAAGTTCAAGTTTCGAAGTCAAGAATCCGGATCATGATATAATCAGGTAGATGTACCATTAGAGGACGTCATGATGGGCAAACTTCCAGCTTCATTCTTCAAATGTGACCGAGGTGGCCTCCTCGATACTAAATCTATATTAAGCTCATAAAATAGTGCTTATAACATCGCACTTTTACAATCACTAGATAACAAAATTATAATTTTTTTTGAATCATTTTTTTTCAACATAACAAAATAACTACACATAACATCACCCCACTCGAGAAGAACAATATGAGAATTGGGGGTCTTTAATGACCTTTAAGGATATGCCATCGACGAGAGCCGATTCCTAACCTTCCACTGAACCTTGAACTTAAGCAAATGATGACTTCCTAATTACAAATGTAGACTACAGGGTAGGCTAAGGTGTAATGTCAGATCGAAACAATAAGTTGGGTGAACAACAATGAAAGGAATGGCTCGTGGGTGTATCTAGGGTATCTTGTATTAAAGTGAGTGCAACAAAGGGTTTAACATGGGGGTCGAGAAGTCGAGGTGACTAATTGATAGACACACAATGATAGGCTATTTGGGCGATAATCCTATAATATCGCTTTCTTAAACCGAAAGTCCAAATACATCGAGCTAACTCAACATACCTCGCCTATGGTCTCTAAATGGTGTAAAGGCCAAGTTCTAAAGTTTACAAGCTACCCAAGACACTCATAATTTGGTGGATTTGGGGTAAAATTTGGAAATGGATAAGGCTAATCTCACCATATAACAAGGGTTACAATGTGCTCGGCTAAGGTCTAATCTAGTTAGGTTAAGAAAAACATGTCAAAATTTTAAAAATGGCATAATTTTTCAAAATAAACTAGAAAAACGAGGCAAGAAAGTTCAAGAGACAATTCTACTCCCGTCCCCCCACTTGAATTGTACAAAGTCCCTTTTGTACTAAGCGTTAAATAAAGGTGAAGAGAAAAGTATAATTAGAGCGAGAACTTCCCTGAAATTTGCTCCAAAAAGAAAGAAGGCCCACGAAAAGAGTCGTGCCTTCGCATAAGAATCCACGAGCAAACTTCAATCCCCGAAATCACACTACCGACAAGCATAATTCTAAAAAGAAAAGAAAATGAAAAGAAATCTAACTCACTGTGAGGAATCACGATTGCATTTAGCGATGCAACAAGTTTTTAAACCACTTGGTGTCCCAAGTGGACGAGTGTAGTCTCGTGAGGGCTTACATAAGGAGTTACGCCGAATTAAGCAAAACCACTGGTGTCCCACAAAGTTCATTTGAAAACTAATACAAGGTTATTGTGTTTATAATGAAAGAGGTGTTACAGGAGGAAGTTAAGGCCAGAACTCCATAAGGAGTTACGCCTGTAATTAAGCAAAACCGATAGGGGTGTGGCTACGGTAACCATAGTTGGGGTTATGCCAGAATTGGTAATGCTTCGACTAGTTCTCACGCACAAAGGCCTCATTAAGGCATAACTGAAGATAGTGAGTTACCAGTAACTCTTGTTGGATCAAGATGATGCAAAGAACAATTTTTCTTCGTTTCCCTACAAAAATGGTTAAAATCACAAAACCCAATAGAACGAATGAAAGGGATAATTTGGGTTGTCTCCTGAAAGAGCACTTTTCTTTATTTACGAGTCTTTAAGTTAGACTCAGAGCCTCAGGGATTTATGCAGGGTCGAAGAACTCATCTCCCGAAAGCTTACTAACATCATGTCCATAATAAATTTTTGCTAGGTGCCCATTCACTTTGAAAAATTCTCCTTCCTTATTATGAACCTCAATAGTCCATAAGGGAATACCTTACTTACTGTGTAGGGGCCAACCCAACGAGATCTCATTTTTCCAGGGAATAATTTGAGTCTTGAGTTGAAAACAAGTACCTCTTTTCCTACTTCAAATTTTTTATCCTTAATTCGCTTGTCATGCCATCTTTTGGTCCTGTCTTTGTATGATTTGGCATGATCGTATGCTTCGTCCCGTAATTCACTAAGCGATTTATTTGGGAAAATCGGCGTTCCTTGATCACATCTCGCTCTAGATTAGATTTTGAGAGCCCAATATGCTTTATGTTCCAATTCCACGGAAGATGACAAGCTTTTCTCGAACGATCTTAAAAGGGTGCTTCCAATAGGAGTTTTGAAAGTCGCTCAATGCCCATAAAGCTTCGTCAAGTTTGTCGGACCACTCGCTTCATTCTCGCCGACGGACTTCTCTAAAATTCTCTTGAGTGCCTTATTGGTGTTTTCTGTTTGCCCATTAGCTTGGGGATGGTAAGGTTTAGACATCCGGTGGATTACCACATATCTGTTGAGAACTTTCTCCATAATAGCATTACAAAAGTGCGTCCCTCGATCACTTATGATGGTCTTAGGGATCCCAAACCTGGAGAATAATCTTTTCAAAAATCCAATGACACTTCTAGCATCACAAGTTTGAAGAGCTTCAGCTTCGGCCCACTTTGAAACATAATCGACAACTACTAGGATATAACTTTCATTTTTGATGGGGTGAAGGGTCCCATAAAATCAATCCCCCAAACATCAAATACTTCACATACCATAATATTGTTAAGATGCATCTGATTTCGAGAAGAGATGTTCCCTGGCCTTTGACAAGCATCACAATCTCTCACATGTTTTATGGCATCCTTGAAAATGCTAGGCCAAAAGAATCCGCCTCATAAATCTTTCGAGCAAGAGTATCGGCCTCGTAATGTCCTCTAGCAGTCCGCGTGACAAGATTCCGAATCAGATTCCGCTCATTTCCAAAACACATCTCGAATAATACCATCCGGCATGATTTAAATAGGAAAGGATCATCCCGTAATATTTAAGATCCGAGAAGAACTTTTCTTTTAATCATAAGTTTTGTTGCTAGGTAACACTGGCCGTGAGGTAATTAATAAACCGCATACCATGGTTCTAGGACTAGGATCTTTAATTCTCACGCCATAAGACGCTCATCAGGGAAGGAATCAAGAATAGTTTCTATGTCAAGTTCTTCAAGATCAGGGTTTTCTAGCTGAGAGTGGTGATCAGCTTCTAAGTTTTCTGCCCATTTCTTATCTTTGATTTCAATTTTAAATTCTTGTAGCAGCAGCACCCGTCTTATCAATCTTGGTTTGGCATCCCGTTTATTGAACAAGTACTTCAAAACAGAATGGTCAGTGTAGACAATAGTTTTTGACATTACTAAATAAGATCTAAATTTATCAAAGGCATAAACCACAACACGGAGTTCCTTCTCGGTGCTCGTGTAATGTTCTTGTGCCTCATTTAAGGTTTTACTAGCATAATAAATGGGTTTGAATTTTTTGTCCACCCTTTGTCCTAAAACACTCCCATCGCATAATCACCGGCATCGCACATAAGTTCAAAATCGTTGCCCCAATCAGAGCAATAATAATAAAGCGAGTCAATTTTTCTTTTAAAATATCAAAAGCTCTTTGCACTCATCATTAAAGTCAAATTTTGTATCCTTCATGAGAAGTCATCATAGGTTTAGCGCTTTGGAAAAGTATTTTATAAATCTTCTATAAAACCCAGCGTGCCCAAGAAAACTCCTAATTCCCTTTAGATTAGTTAGATAAGGGAGTCAAGAAATAACGTCAACCTTAGCTTTATCAACTTCGATCCCGGTCTATGAAATTTTATGCCCCAAAACAATCCCTTATTTTACCATGAAATGACATTTCTCCCAGTTAAGGACAAGGTTGGTTTCTTCACATCTAGCAAGCATTTTAGATAAATTATTAAGACAAGATGAAAAAGAGTTACCAAGATCGAGAAATCCTCCATGAATACTTCCATAAAATCTTGGCACATATCTCGAATATTGTTGTCATGTACCGCTGAATGTGGCGGGCGTTGATAGTCCAAAAGGCATTCTTCGTAGTTTAATGTTCCGTAAGGGCGGTGTGAAAGTAGTCTTTTCTTGATCCTCCGTATGATTGGAATTTGAAAATATCCTGAAAATCCATCAAGGAAACAATAATACTCATGTCCAGAGAGCCTTTCTAACATCTGATCGATAAATGGAAGGGGAAAGTGATCCTTCCGCATTGCGTTATTTAATTTTCTGTAATTGATGCACACCCTTCAACCAGTAACCGTTCTAGTAGGTATCAACTCGTTATCTTCATTAGTGACCACGGACATTCCTCCTTTCTTTGGCACAACATGAATAGGACTAACCCAAGAACTATCAGAAATAGCATAAATTAGACCTGCATCCAGGAGTTTAATGATTTCGTCTTTTACCACATCTTGAACTTTTGGGTTTAATTTTCTTTGTGGCTGTACTACTGGTTTGAAATCATCTTCCATCAGTATCTTGTGAGAATAGTATGAAGGGTTGATCCCTTTTATGTCAGAAACTTTCCATGCAATAGCTCCTTTGTGCTTGCGTAAAACCTGTAATAGCAACTTCTTTTCCTCGTCAGATAACAAAGAAGAAATCACCACAGGAAAATTAGGATCATCATTAATAAATGCATATTCTAAATGAGAAGGGAGCTCTTTGAGTTTGGGAGTAGTGTCAGCTTTTTCCGGGGTGTTTGCTGAACAGAATGTTTGGTTGTTTATAGCGTCTTCTTCCAATTCATCTTCTTCATTATACATGCCATCATTATCTTCAAATTTAAATGATTTCAAAGGGTCAGGCTGATAACATTCCTGATCATGTTTCTGAGCATTAACTTCGATAAGGTCGATATCGTCAAGGTTGTCGTCAGTGAAAGAAGCGTATCTCATTGATTTTTCTAGATCGAAGGTAGTCTTATTATTTCCAATTTCAAAGAGATCTTCTTGTTAAATACATCAATCATAGCATGTGCTGTGGCAAGAAAGGGCCTCCTAAGTAAAATGGGGACATCATCCTCTTTCATTTCAAGGACCACAAAGTCGACCGGGAAGACAAATTTATCAATCTTGACAAGGACATTCTCAGCAATTCCTTTAGGATATTGAGTTGTTTTATCTGCTAGCTCACTGCACATTATAGTTGGTTTTAGGTCCCCCAATTCCAGACGTGAGTAAAGCGAGAATGGCATAAGGCTAATGCTTGCCCCTAAATCGGCAAGGGCTTTATCGAACATGATACCTCCGATGGTGCAAGGCAAAGTGAAGCTCACATGATCTTCTTCTTTGAGAGGCATGTCTTTTAGTAGAGCGGCAGAACATCTCTGATTCAAGGTAAAAATGATAGGCCAGAGGGATGGGCTCATTCGACCTGCGTCCGATCAGAAAGTCTTTTATGAGTGAGGAGGTCCTTCATGAATTTAGCATATTTGGGCATTTGCTCAAGAGCTTCAACAAGAGGAATGTTAATGCTGATTTGTTGTGATTTTTCCATGAATTTCTGAAATTGCACTCAATCTTGCTCCTTCTTAATTCTTCCCGAAAATGGTATTGGAGGAACGTAGGGACGAACTTTTTCCATAGTTGGTTGAGTGTCCTCTGTTTCCTTGTTGCTATTTTGAGGTATATCTTCATTCTGAACATTCGAGCTTGAAGGATAAGCTGGTTCCTTATAGTTTAATCCGTTTCGGGTTGTTATGGCATGATCTAGATCCCAAGGATTTGGTTCACTTGTGCTAGGAAGTTCCCCTTCATCTCTCATTCTGACAGATTCTGCGAGCTTTCCGACCTAATTCTCTAATCTTCTTATAGCAGCTGCTTGAGTTCTTAGCACATGGTCGTAATCTTTCTTGATGTTCCATACCAATTTTTCACTTTCTTCTTGCTTTCTCGCTAGATTCCCTCACAAGCTTTTTTATAGCCCTTCGAGATCCGGCTACCTTCGCTCAACCGGTTTATCGAACTTGTGTTTAACCATTTTATTTCTTCGCAGGGATTGCATATCTACTTCAAACTCCTCCAAATTTTGATTATTGATTGTAGCTCGATTGGGTCTTCATTCCAAGATGAAGAGTGGAGGCTACCTCCTCAACTCTAGTCCATCCTTTATCAGCAGTCATTAAAAGGATAGGTTCTTTTGAGTCTAACAATTGCCGAGTTTGGATATTCAGCCCGTTGTAAAATATTTGCAGTTTCTCATGTTTGCTAAGTTTATGCTCAGGGCATTTGAGGATGGCTTCGTTGAATCTTTCCCAAGTTGTAAATAGCGGTTCATCATTGAATTGGTAGAACCTTCTAATTTCATCAACTTGCTGGAGGATTTTTGCAGGGGTTCGGTATTCTATAAGAAAGGCTTTTTGAATGCACTCCATGTTGTGATAGATCTAGAAGGTAGTTTCTTCACCAATCTCTAGCTCTTCCTTATGGGTAAAAGGAAATGCTCTCATCATAATATGGTCTATGGAGACGCCAAAGCGTGGAAAAATTGGCGATTTCACATACTTTAGCGATGTGTTCGTATGATTCTTCATCCTTGTTTCCATAAAGCAAGATATTTTTAGTTCTTCCAAGATAGTCCCCATAACTCGAATTTTACATTTTCTTCAAGAGCTAGAATAGTGATTCCCTATTTAACTTTAGAGGGTGAGATAATCATTCATGGTGAGAGACATAATATCGAATAAAATAAAGACTTAAATAAAATCCTAATATAACTACTCGGCGGCGCCAAAAACTTGATGCATGTTTTATCGACCGTAGTTTAATATTTATAATTACTCGTTATACCTATGGTCTACCCTAATGCACTAACGAAAGCGGTGTATCCGGTCGTGTTTAGTGTAGTATTGTAAAACCGAGGTCATCCCAAGAGCTATGTATGCGGATTTAATCTAAGTCTAGGTGTCACAAATTTTAATATGATTTTGATATAATTAACTACTAAAGCAAATAAAGGCGATGGTTGTGATCAATAGAGGAGAGGGTGCTAACCTAGTTACTCATCTTAATTAGTAGTGTTTATGTCTAATTACTTCCAATTACTTCAAGTGGGGTCAAAGTCGCTAGGACAACATTTGGTCGGCTTTATCATAACCTATCAACAAAGGGTCCCACTGAGAAATCAAAGTGACCATTATAAGTCCAGCTTGTTCTTAGTCCCTAAGCCAAGTCATTAAGTACCGCTTACATGCTAGATTCATAATAGTGAGTGCCCGGGCGATAGATCTTAAACACTCACCCCCTACTTCTTAAGTTCATCCAAATGGTGGGTGATCAGTTGGTCAAATCGCACAAGCAGAAAGGGTCGTCAGTTGGTCATATCTTACCCTTCCCATATTAGTCTACTTACTTAGGGTAAGTTGGTCATATCTCCTAAGTAACTAGCCACTACCGCCATTCAAAACTACCGAAACAAGGGTAGCTACCAACAAACTATGCATGCATACACTTAGAAATAATTATACGGAAGCAATGTAAACGCAAACAAAACAATTAAGTAATCATAACTAGGCTGCAGAGAGGTGCTTAGCTCATATTAACTATAACAATCGATTCAATGTTTAACATTATGGAATACATGAATTGAAAGTAAAGAAAAGACAAAAAGCTAATGCTTATCGTAGGGGAGTGATTGACACTTAATATTTAGGACTATTTGATGTTATCACTGTCTAACCTCTTTTTGTTTAGGGGAGTGGTTCAAACGCCTTATATTCCAAGAGGCGACATTAAACATCAGGAACATTCAAAGCGGAATTGGTTGCCCCCAGTTTATTAAACAAATTACCTGATTCATCAAATATGTTTTCAACCTCGTCATCATCAGGAAACTCCTTATTTTCATCAACACCATCATCAAAAGCCAAAGAATCAAACGGGTTAGATGTAGTCACATTAACAACCAAATTTGGAGAAGTTACCTTAGGTGTAGGATGGCTATTACTATTAGTAACATTATGGGTAGGTTGGCTATCGTCATTAGCTTTAGACTTGTTATTTGAAGTAGAAGCACCTACCGGGTTAGGGGGATGGCCAGAACTGGTAATAGCTTCCCCTTGAGAGGGTGTGCTAGTAGAAGGATTGGTAATAGCTTTAGGTCTATAATACATATTTGTATTGACTGGAATCCCATTAAACAGATTCCAGCTTTATGCTTAGCACCCTTTTTAGTTTTACCCTTTTTACCCACTTGTTGAAACCCGTCATTATTTTCCTCCACAACCGGTGTAGTCACAACTTTCTTAGGACAAGTATCAATAGAATGGCCAAAAATCAAACAAACATTGCACCTTGGCGGTTTCCGTTCATATTCCACCCTAATAGTTTCAGAAAAAAATCCAAGTCTATGAACATAAGGGACCCCGAAAGTAATGGATTCCTTTAGAGGGGCATTAGAATTAATTTCAATTAAACAACGAGCAAAACTACTCCTACCCCAAGAATCAATACACATAGAGCTAGTATAGGAATCAAGCATAATAGGCTTACCAATATGTGTTGCAATGATACTAATACCATCCTTAGAAAATACATGCAGTGGGACATCGTGAAGTTTAACCCATACTGGGATACGGGTTAATTCCTCTTTCGTTAAAGTTGTATTCATGGTCCACTTCTTAAAAATAATAGGGTTGTTTCTTATCATCCACATACCTCCTTCTAAAATAGCCTCCAAACCAACCTGAGAATCAAACTTAAAAAAGAAGAAACCTTTTGCATTCATCATAATAGATTTTAGACCATACTTAGCCCAGTTGTTACGAACAAAATATTCAACAACCAGGAATGCAATACGCTTACCAATGAAGTATCCATACAAGGTGTTATCAAATTTTGTGCTAATTGTTTCAACCACCTTACGAGGAATAGACACACCAACACCATTAAATATATTATCAACTTTAAGAGTACAAAAATTTGATTTACCTTTGGAAGGAGTAGACTGAGTACCCGTATTAGGCATAGATTGTGATCCAATAGTAACTCCAACATGAGTTATAGGTTGAGTTACTGCATACGATTGAACGATAGGGCTCGAAGTACTATTCACAACAACCTTGAACCTCCCAGCATTGCTAGCCACACTTACCCCATCACCATTAGGTAGATTAAGCTCATTTGTAACCTCCGCCACAACGGGGTAATCATAAGACGACTTACTATTTCCAATTGTACCCTAAGACGAACCAACAATCTTAGAGACATTAAAAAAATTGGTCCCAACAGGTGCACCACCACTAGCTAACGTATTAACTTCCTCAAGTGAGGGAAATTCAAAACATATTGGCATAGGATCACTGGTCATATCAGTAGTCTAAAAAAGGGTATCCGAGTCACTAGTATTCTTCCGATTAGGTTTTGTAGATGGACCAACGTTTCCCTCACCCATACCAGTAGGAACCGTCCCACCAACAGACCTTTTTGACACATTAACATCAACCAGATTTGTCCCAGCAACCGATCGCATGCTCAGATCATCATTCTTCAGATTAGGGTTTCGCAAAACCCTAGTGGCCAACTTATGCTTAGGAGCAGCATCATTAGCGGATTCACTGTCTTTCAATCGTTACATCCTTGCATTCAACACATCCAAATCAACCTTAACGTTACCTCCTTTATCCATGAAACGAGACGAAGCAATAAACGAAACCCTTAGAAAAAAAACTTGTGAGAAAAACTGATAACAAAGAAGATCCACGTCTACTTCAGCAAACGAGAGCCTTAACCAGGTTAAGGCATGTGATTAACACACAAAGAACAAGCTATCCAAACTCCCTCATGATGATCAGATGAGAACAATAAAAGCAGATCCACAAAACCCTAAAAAAATTGATAGAAACTAAACCCTACCAAACACTTTAATCGCAGAAGACCTGATTGAATTAAAACATAACACTAATGGAATGCTTAATTAAAACAGATTCAAAGCAAACATAATGAAGATAGGCCATAATCGGATCGGATTTTAGGGTTTAGAAATCGGAAATCGCCAAAGGGGAGAATCAGATTTTAGGGATTTTAGGGTTTATGAAAAATGTTTTTGATAAACCCTAATTATCAAAGTTGGTTCAAATTAGTTTACGATTATGAATAAATGTTTATAATATGTTTCACAACATATTTGAGCACTTTCTGACTCAATTAATTAGGATAAAACACACTCTATCAAGAATTCCCAATTTAAATGTATGAACCCAATTTTTCAAACTCAATCAATTAATGTTTCTGGATATAATTAGAGTTTAGCAATCATTTATACATACAATTTTGACAAAAACCCACAAATTAAATCACTCAATTACACCATGAATCATAAAACCCCAAATCATATAAACCCTAGGTCTAAAATTCTCATTTCTGAAAAATCTAACTGTTGGATGCATATTAACACTTACAGATTTTTGAAAATACACACGGATTTGAAGGTTGATTATGGATCATTGATCTTGTTTGGTGAGGTATAAATGCAATAAACAGTTAGTATTGAATGCTAACAGATTTTTTGTTTCTGTTAAAATTTTGAAGTTTAAAATAATGAAAGTTTTGGTCCCTTAATGATAAACAATTACACACTTAGTGATACTATATGACGATATACTTTCACAATAAGTTTAATACACCCCCTCGACTTATGATTAAATTTGTTTTGAACATTTAAAAAAAAAACACTTTTAGACCAAGGAGGGTATTACGAGGATAATAAACCAACACGTTTTTTTAAATCAACATCTTTTGAGAATATGCAAGTACACCATTTAATTTTAAGACATTTTCCGACTTCTCCCCCTCAACACATGAATATTTTTCTTAAAAAAATAAAGAGAAGAAATATTTTTGGATTTTTATTTTTTTATTATTTGTTTTTTATTTTATAATTTTGTATTTTGTTATTGAATAAATATTTGCAAAATTAGTTTTGGTGTTTGACTTTTTTAACATTTAGGTAAAAAAATTTCTAATTTCTCTAGAGTCAAACACCGCATAACAATTTGATGAACTAAGTCGACAAATCTTATGGGTAGGAAGGCTTTGGTGAATAAGTCCGCCAATTGGTGTTCTGTACCTACAAAGTATAATTCAACTGTTCCTTTTCAACATGCTCCTCATGAAATGGTAATGAAGAGCAATGTGATTTGACTTTTAATGTTGAACCATGTTGCATGAGATTCTAATTACGCTTTTGGATTCAGAGTACATCGTAATCTTGTCAAACATGTAACCATAGTCCATGAAATGTGTTCTCATCCATATGATTTGAGCACAACATGCAAACATGGCTACATATTTTGCTTATGTTGATGATAGCGATCTGCAATCTTGCATCTTCGATTGCTGTGGACACCAATTTGTCACCAAGGAATTGTAGATCTCCAGAGGTACTTTTGCATGTATCTACAACTCAAGCTATCGCGATCTCAAAAGGCTATTAGTTGAAACCAGATGCCTTCGGATACCAGATTCCTAAATTAATGGTTCTCTTTACGTATCGTAGGATTCTTTTGGCCTTAGAGAGGTGATGTTCAGTTGGTCTTAACTGTTAACGGGAGCAAAGATGTAGGTCCAAAAGTTTATGGATTTAAGTAGCCTTGAATGACTTATAATAAACTTGAATAAATACAAATTTATTATGTGAAGAACTCTTAACAAGATGTTGATGTGTTAATGCCAAATCTTAACACACAAAGTAGGAAGAACACAAGAATAAACTAACTTCGTATTTTCTATTAATTACTTTGCTCAAAGGTTAAGGCTTACAACTCGTACCTTTAACCTAATACCTTAGGGATCTTTTATACACTAAGGAAACTCTAATTGACTACAAGACTTGTAGAAGGGTAAAGATATCTCTCCTAAGATATCTCTACGCCGCATATCTATTCCTAATATAACTCTAACAACTATTCTGCTTTTATCATAAATGCACTTAACTATCAACTATTAGTTCTCGCATGACTTAACTACATTAGTATTGGTAGACTTAACCACTAAGAGACTTAATTCGCCAACTGCACTTAACCACTAACACTACCGAATTAATCTTAAATGACTTAAACAAACCTAAACTGCTTTTACAAAATATAATTCTCACAATCCTCCCCAACTTGATCTTCACTTGTGAACTTCAAGTTCTTTTGTCTTTCTTGAGAATCTTAGAATTATCTTTGAGCTGCATCTTGAAGTTGTCTTTATTATTTGTTCTGTGCAACATCATATCAACAACTTATCAGCACTCCATTCTCTTTATTGCATCTGTGACTATATGTACATCAAATCATAAAAGTTTCATACTATTCTCATCACATCCAGGTGTGTTAACTCATGTGAGAGGTGAATCATAGAAAATTTTAATGGATTTGATGTCTCTTTACCAATTAGCCATTACTATTGGAGTAGCCAATGTTTTGGTGTATAAGACCATGGTACATTGATAACCATCTGATTTTCAGCAAACCAACAGTTATCAACAGATTTAATTAGTCTTTACCAAAAGTTGTACCCTTTTGGACTAGTCATGGTTTCCCACTGCCTTTACCACAAGCCATGAACTTGTGGGCTAACCAACTCTTCATCTACTCAGATATGGTGAGTTGAGCACCATATAATTTTTGGCAAATTGTCAACCATAAACGGATTTGATTTATCTTTACCAGAGCCATTTGCTCATTGATTAGTCAGTTCTTGTGTGGGTTAGACATGGTGAACTGATAATCATTAGTTGTGATAGTGCAAAACACTTTCACCAAGTGAAACCCCTCAAAATCCATTTATACATTTATCAACATATAAACATAATACTCAATAGCTTAAGAAAATTCTTTCAAACAGTTTTAAATTTTATTTCTGTTGAGCTTTTGATTCAAATAATTTCAAAAGATGATAATATGCATTATCTTTTACTTCACCTAACAACTTTTTATCAAGCATGTCCCTGCAAGTCTTACTTGAAAGTGGATAGTCCACTTCTGTTACCATATAAACAATCAGATTTTCTAACTCCAAACAGTGAACCTGACATGTATGGAAGTACCTCCATCTGATTATTTGTTCTTGACTTGCTCGCCCACATCTCGTTGGTCGCATCGTAGCTCAAACATTTTTAGTATCTCCCTAAAGGACTCTTTCAAACCTCTAGGTTTTTGATCACCATGCTTCTCCATCATCAATGTGTACAAAGTCTTCGAATCATCCTCGGATAAATCACTTAATGCACCAGAAAATTGATATATACAATGTCAAGATAATCTTCCTAACTACCGATAAGCACCTTTCTTTCCAGCTTTGATAATCTGATCTTGCTATCTTTTTGGATGTATTGGACCTTCCGAATGGACCCCATTGTCAATTCTTCTAAGGAAGGTTCATCAACCTTATCTTTCATATATTCAGCCACTTCCTCCTTGACCTCAATTTTATCCTTCTTAGTCTTCTTAGCTTTGGATTTCTTTCTCGGTCCACTGATGATGGGCTTTTGAGCTTCAGCTTTCTCTTCATGCTTTACAATGCTAGGCCTATCATCAACCTTTTTGCTTCAACACTTCTTCAACTTTTGCCTTTTAGCCTCCTCTGCATTGAAGATTAAACCCCTTTCTTTTGACCTTAGAAGCCTCCGCCGAGTCCATGGAATAAACCTTTGACATGATCCATTACCTTTTCAAACTCGCTTAAGCTCAACTCACTTCAACTTCCTTAATTGGGTTATCTTCTAACCGGGATGACCTTGACTCTTGATATAGTTGATCATGTATTCTCTGTGCTCTCCTTGGTCGAGATCCGCATCCGATAAGGTTTTAAATGTACCTTTTTAGGGGTCTTTAAGCCCTTATTTGATCAATTTTGTATCCGTTATTACTTAATATCGCTCCTTTTCACCTTTTAGGTATCTTGAAGGCAAAATTGGAATGACACTTATTCGGACGAAAAGGCGTGAATATATGAAGAAAATGGGCAAAGTCAAGATTCAAGACACTCAGCTGAACCGGGTGACGGCTTGTGTTATCTGCGACGCCGCACGGACAAGTTTTGTGACTACCAAGAGCTAAATTGCTCATTTACAAGTGACGGCTTCGTTTTAAAAGAGTAGGGCGTCGCAACTCGAAGGGCCTAGATTTGATCCAGACGACGCCGAGATTGAAGGGGACGGCGTCACAAGCATAAGATGACGCCGCCGCAAGACTAACGTGGCCAAGACGAAACCCTAATAACGGCAACACGACGGCGCCACAAATCAAAGGGTGACGCCGTCGCATGTAATCCTATATATAGAATCCGAATTTTTAGTTTTCGGTGTGTAGTCTTTTGAGTAAAAACCTAAACCGAATCAAGGCTATCTTGTACAAGATTTTAGGGTTCCATACCCTATCTTACATCAAGATAAGTGTTTTACTTCATTAATTCAATTATGTCTTCAATTAATTGTGTGTATGCTTGCATGTTACCCATGTCCGGCTAATTTACTTTTGTGTTTGCTTAGGGAATATGAAACTTAATTATTGAATATTGATTGGTTGTCTTTTATCTTAATTGTTAATAATCTAGTATTGCGATAGATCATCCGTTGTGTAGTTAATGCTTGATTAATCTTTGTGAACCTTAACTTATAGTACCTAGAGTCATTGTAAGCTAAACCATCCTAAGAGTACCTTAGTGTTAAGTTTATAAATCCTAGAGATTTTGTAGGCAATAAACTTTGGTAGTTTCAAAGAGTTAGGGATAAACGCATACCCTACGACTTTAGACACACAACGCGATTAGGAATAAGGACGTGACAATTCAACCATCAATAGGAGATAATTAAGGAGTAATAAGACCTAAGTAAACACATCTTTAAATCATCATACGAGCACACAATAATTAGACATAGACTACATACACCTTAGATTAGATAATTAGACGAGTAGAGTAATCGGTAGAAATACCAACCCCCAAATCCAATACCCGAGATTCAGACTTTCCATTTCCTAAAAACATAAAAAGATAAAAATAATCTTCCTCAACCCCAACCTTAGCGTAGTAACTTCTCACTAGCATTCCTATTCCCTAGAGAACGATATCAATTCCCGTGGCTTACCCTAATACTACACTTCAACGATTAGGTTCACCGCCTAGGTGTTGAAAAACTTGCTCGACGAAAAGAAAGTTCCTTTGACCCCGAACGCGCGTGTGGCGTTATCAAGTTTTTGGCGGCGCTGCGGAATAGAATAGCTAGTTAGAGTCCACCGCGCTTAGGTTTCCTTGCTTGATTCCTATCAAGTAAGCTTTTTTTTCCAATTTTTAGCTTTCTCATAGTCTATCCCCTTCTTTGTGACCTTGTTCGTAACCCCATCACTTTTCATCATGAAAGGTGACACCGCCAAACAACACTTCACCACCAAACAAGTACCCACCGCTTGACCCACTTTGCCAACCAACTTCGAGCTCGTATTGTTAGTGAAATTGGAGAGCTTAGGAAACTAAATAGGATAATTGAAAATACGCTTGAGGAAGCCCTTAAGGAATCTACTAACACTTTAGATAGTGATTCAACCTCAAGTGATTCGGATGATGACTTAGAAGATGGAGATTATAAGGTGTTAGAAATTATGGGTGATAATAAGGAGGAGGAAGAACTTAGGAGGTATTTCGACTCATACCCTAAAGGGAAGGAAACCGCCTATCACTATAACATAGTTAACTTCCCGAGACCACCTTTCGAACCTCGCATTAGAAGGGGTAACCCTAAAAACATCAAGATATCGTGTATGATTGGATACTTATATAGGGATCACACCTACATTGACTATAAGGCACCCATGAATATAATGTCTAGGCTTTATTACAATTGGATCATGAGCAAAAAGCTAGAACCCATGAGGGACCCCTTTGCCCTAGGAAAGCAAGTAACTATGTTGGGAGGGTTAAAGGATTGCATGTCTTCGTAGGTAACTTCACATATAGGTGTGATTTCATGATTTTGGAAAAGTTAAGGGCATCATTGATGGGTTTTAGGGATGTAATACTTGGGAGACCATTTATATAGGATTTTAAGATGGTTTATGATCGAGAGGAAGGAATAGTCAAGTTCTCAAATGGAGCCGAGAATGTTAAATATATAATGCCCCACAAAACAAGAAGTTTGAGGGTATTGATAATTTAGATGTGGACAACATTCCGCATTTGAAGTAGACCGGAAGAACAAGGTTTACTACATCGCTTGTCTTGAATTACCCCCGAATATATTCGTGATGAGAGAAGGGTTAAGGAGCTCGAATGGGCTTCTAAGATCAAGACCACGTAGGGGCACGGCTTCGAGTCTAGCTACAAGACTCATAAATAAAGAAAAGCGCTTCGTGGGAGGCAACTCATGCTTAATTGTTTGCTTGTTTGTGTCGTGTATCTTTTATTGATTGTTTATTCTCATGTTTAAATTTGTAAAAATGCTTTATTTTGTCTTTAACCTCGCTCTTAATTACATATAAAGGTATTTTACATAAGGGATAAGTGTAGGGAGGATTACACGCCAAAAGAAACGTAAACATGAGAATTACAATTAATTAAAAGATATACATGTGTTTTTTTCGAGTCAAATGCTTGTATCGAGTCATAATGGACGCTTTGCAGGAAATTTTTCCAGATTCTAAAGATATAAATTTTCCGAATTGTTTTCTTCGTAAAATCGCACCGCTTTTTTTCAGATCGCAACTTGACGGTGTCGAAGGAGCAAAACAACTGATTACCTTTTCTCGCTTTTCGAGCTACTTATAAATTTTGGAATTTTTCGTGTCTTAATTTTCCGTAAATTTCAGAAACATCCATTCCACAAGAATTATATCCTAGTTTAGTAGAGTCTTTATATATATTGTTACCGCCGATTTTACACAAAGGTTTCGTCTGCTTTCTTCAAGTGTGCAGTTTAATTTACCAAGAAGAAGATACATAAGATGAGAAGGATGTTTTCACGCAAACGTTCTTCTTGAAGAAAGATGTAACCACTACTTTACACGGATCCTACCGAGCTAATCGGGGAGTATTAGTTTCTTTCGCTTTTAATTACCTTCCATTATCATAACTTTGATACTTTCGGGGAACATTGGGGACAATGTTGGGTTTAAGTGTAGGGAGGAAAATAAACGGAACTTTGAAACTATGCTTATCCTTGACTATTTGCTTTGTCCAATTGCATTTGCATAATAAACCATGAGAAAATGTCGGTTAGGGTAATTTTTGCACCAAATTTTCAATTTTTCATGACATATAGGAGTGGGCCATTAGTCTTAATAAAGTGTCTCATGGATAGGAAGTTATATGACTAGCACAAAAACCCTTTACCACTTAAATTCCACCCAAAATGCGAGGATCACCCTTAGATTAGTAGGAATTAAAGCATTCATCTTTAATGCTTAGAGTGTGAACCGTAGTATAATAGATTCTAGAACTTGTTTTGTGATTCATCCCGAGATCGCTAGTAAGACTACACTTGTGTAGTTAGGAATAACTAAATGATAAGAGGCATTAGGATAACCCTTGTTTGATACCGTAATATAATTACTTCTTCCACATCGGTTGAGTAATTCCCCACACCTTGCGCTTGTACTCATCTTTAGTACACGATACCCTAGTTAACCCCTCGTGAGCCTATCCTTTTGCGGTTCTCGTGATGTTTCGGTTTTCCGAATATCAATGAAGAGCATTGTTTACACCCCACCCCCAAGTGTACACCCAAATCGCCTTAGCCTACCTTGTATGCACTCACTTTTAGTGCATTATTGTTATCACACTAAACCCTTAGTTCAATTATCTTGTTGCTTGCATAAGTTGCTAAGTCGAGTCATATCCTTTGTACACAGTTTTGGGACGATTGGGACTCATGGGAAAAGTTAAATTTTATGAGATGACGGGAAGGGAACGTTAAATTCAAATTCCCTTTATCTGCATAATAATGTACTCCAAGTGTTTTGATCTTTTCAATTTGGGTCAAATTAGTGTTAGAGTAATAAAAACTCAAGTGTAGGGATGTGCCTTAAATCCCCATCATTTTGATGTTATCGTAGAGGATGGTAGAGTAAAAGTGTATGAAAAAAAATGGAAAAAATAGAAAAAGAGAAAAAGAAAAAAATAGAGTGTAAAAAAAAATACGGGCTACCATCCTACATCTATCTTTAAATTTATGTATGTTTATTTCAGTTATCTAGAGTTTAGAGTGTCGAGTATTGGCTTAGCAACGCCACTCTTCGCATGCTTGTAACATAAAGATTTTTGACTTGCCACCACTAAGTAGCCTATCCCACCAAACCCTTTGTTTCCTACCGTAGCCTATCATTACAACCCTTTAAAAGACCTCTTGGATAGTCTTTCCTAGGTTCTTACGCCAAAGCGATGGAGGTTTGATCTAGTCTCAAGCCTATGGTAATCTATGTACTAGGACCGTTATTGAGTGTTTATCTTCCATTTCCAACTTGTTATATTTCATATACACCGAGAGATGCGAGTATCCAAACACCCCATGTGAGGTGATAGTATGTAATTTCCGTGCTTGTTATGACTTTCTTGGGGCTTTAATGTGTTGTGAATCATTCTAAACTAATGCTTCATGACCTCTAACTTATAAATTGATTGGCTAAAGCACATTTGCTTGAGGACAAGCAAATACCAAGTGTAGGGATATTTGATAAGGTTTTAAATGTACCTTTTGAGGGTCGTCTAAGCCTTTATTTGATCACTTTTGTATCCATTATTACTTAATATCATTCCTTTTCACTTTTTAGGTATCTTGAAGGTAAAATGTTGGAATGACACTTATTCGGACGAAAAGGCGCGAATATACAAGAAAATGGCCAAAGTCAAGATTCGAGACACTCAGTCAGCTAGAACCGGAAGGTGACGGCTTCAAGCTTTATCTGCGACGCCTGCCGGACAACTTTGTGACGGCTCAAGAGCTAAATTGCTCATTTACAAGTGACGGCTTCGTGTTTTAAAAGAGTAGGTGTCAAACTCATACGGCCTTGATTTGATCCAGACGACGTCGAGACCAAGGGGACGACGTCACAAGCATAAGGTGGCGCCGTCCCAAGACTAACGCGCCAAGACGAAACCCTAATAACGGCGACCGAGGGCGTCACAAATCAAAGTGACGCCGTCACATGTGTAATCTTGTATATAGAATCCGAATTTTTAGTTTTCAAAGTGTAGTCTTTTGGAATAAAAACCTAAATCAAACCAAGGTGTCTTGTATAGTATTTTAGGGTTCCATACCCTATCTTACATCAAGATAAGTGTTTTACTTCATTAATTCAATTATGTCTTCAATTACTTGTGTGTATGCTTGCATGTTTCCCATGTCCGGCTAATTTACTTGTGTGTTTGCTTAGGAATATGAAACTTAATTATTGAATATTGATTGGTTGTCTCTTATCTTAATTGTTAATGATCTAGTATTGCGATAGATCATCCGTTGTGTAGTTAATGCTTGATTAATCTTTGTGAACCTTAGCTTATAGTACCTAGAGTCATTGTAGGCTAAACCATCCGAAGAGTACCTTAGTGTTAAGTTTATAAATCCTAGAGATTTTGTAGGCATAACCTTTGGTAGTTTCAAAGAGTTAGGATAAACGATACCCTACGACTTTAGACACACAACGCGATTAGGAATAAGGACGTGACAATTCAACCATCAATAGGAGATAATTAAGGAGTAATAAAACCTAAGTAAACACATCTTTAAATCATCATACGAGCACACAATAATTAGACATCCTTAGATTAGATAATTAGACGAGTAGAGTAATCGGTGAAATACCAACCCCAAATCCAATACCCGAGATTCGTACCTTTCCATTTCCTAAAAACATAAAAAGATAAAAATAATCTTCCTCAACCCCATTCTTAGCGTAGTAACTTCTCACTAGCATTCCTATTCCCAGAGAACGATATCAATTCCGTGGCTTACCCTAATACTACACTACAACGATTAGGTTCATTGCCAGGGTGTTGAAAACTTGCTCGACGAAAAGGAAGTTCCTTTGACCCGAATGACGCGTGTAGCGTTATCAAGATCCTTTCCCTTTGCCTTTGTTCTCTCGGCTTCCTTTTCTCTCATTTATCATTTCTACCATCTTTCTAGCAAAATCCTCGCTCCAATATCGGTAGAATGTCCCTGCTCACCCTCAAGTTTGGCTCGATGGTATCCCGTCTTCATAAGTATAATACTTGGCGCACTCCGGAACCTCGCCTTGTCTTTTCCTTTGCTCCTAAGTTAGCTTTGGTGGTTTCGCAAGCTTCTAGCCAAGAGCTCATCATCCATATTTGTCCTTGCAAGCTTGGCTGCTGCAGCTTCCTCTTCTGTTTTGATTATGGCAATCTCTGCCATGCTTGCTTCATCTTCTCTAATTTGTCTTTTGGTTCTCTTAGGCTCCGAAGAATCTTCCATTATCCCCTTACCATTCCTTTGAGTGAATTCCTCACCAGACTTAATAGAAGCATTAGCAGACTTAACCTCAGTATCACCACAAGACTTAACTTTGGATTCAAAAACAGACTTAACTGCATGATCACTAGCAGACTTAACACCAGAACTTGTAGCCTCCTTTTCTGATCTCTTCTTCTTCTGGCTTAAGTTTTTGACCAAGATTTCAGCTGCCTCTAATCCCTGAGGACTAACTGTCTCCTCAAAATATTTCTTTGTGGGTGTTCTGAAGTCTGATCCACCCTCCTCCTCCATATTCCTTCCCTGTTTAGAAGAATTTTCTTTACCCTCTGAGTCAGTGATGTATATTCCCTTAGCTTTGAATTTCTATTCCAACCTTTTAACCCTCTTAACTAGTCTAATCACAACTTCAGCTTAAGTCTTCTTTGAATTCTATATATCTCTTTTCAATTTCTCTATTCTGGTGAGCAGTTTAGGAACTAGATTGAGGAGCTCATCTTGAGAGAGGGAAACTATATCTGCTGTAGTTGTGGGTGTTGGAGGTTGTGAGTGAGGAATTTAAAGTGAATGTTACTCATACACTGGTGGGGAAGGTGGAGGTGTAGTTGGTTTTCTATGTGGTGGTTGTGTTGGTGTTCTTTGTGGTGATGGAGTGGGTGTCCTTTGAGCAGTCTCTTATTATTGACCTTGTGCCTCAGATGCAGTAGCAGCAGTAGATGTACCTACAGGGTTAGCAATAGCAGGAAACATAGTAGGCAACAAAGGCCTGTGAATCCCTTCAAATCCCCTTTTTATATTTTCAAATATCTTTTTGGTGAAAGGAACAACAATGTATTGTTGCTTGTTTGCAGTTTCTACATTTAAAATCATTTGCAGAAACCTAGGGTACATCAAAAAAATTTCTCTTTACTAGAATTTCTAACCATAACATCAAAAATCATTTTAGAAAAGTTAAAGATGTTAATACAAATAAACCGTAAAACGTTTATTAATATTTCGCATCTCTTTGTGTTTTGTTGATAACAAATGTAATGTTATCTTAAGTATAATTATAAAGGATACATGTTAGTTTTGTAAAGCATTTACATATAGCCATTTAAATACAAAAATGTAGTAATTAAGCATTTGTTGTAATAGTTTATTAGGATGGGTAAATATCATAACCCATGGACCATAACCCATGGATCTTAACCCATACCCAAAGAGACTTGATACAATGTATACTTAGATACATTGAATCTAGATGTAACCCATGGACCAACCCATAACCCATGACCCATAACCAAAAACCCATGGGCAAGAGGAGCGCCCACTGGATCCCTAGGATTACACTAGACGGATCCTCATGGAAGGATCCGTGGGATCCGTGGGAACAAAGAAGAATTTGCCTATAAATAGAGAGCCATTTCTTCATTCTAACCCACCCCTCTTCTTACTAAATCTCTCATACACTCTCATTCTCTTCTAACATATAGATCACTTGATCTAGAGAGTTGTTCTTCTTTCTTTCTATTTGTGATACTCATATAGGTCCTTCTCTAAGGCGAGATCATGAGCATTCTACAAGTCATCCAAGCAAGGGGTCCTTGATTGATTTGTCACTCCGCAAGATTTCTGTAGCGAAGATCTTGTATTTGTTATTTCACATATTTGTTGTGTAATAGTTGTGTTGGTTTGGTCCACCGTGCTATGGACTCGTATCTAGCTTTGTACCGAAAAAGTGTAAGCAACGCTTGTGAAGGCTTCTCCGCCAAGTTAAGGAGTTTGTTGACATAGTGCTTGAACTCTCGAGTAGGTGACTGGGAGTGGAGTAGGGCAAGGAAGGTGACCTTGTAGCCGAACCACTATAAATCGGTTGTGTCATTTCTATCCCTTAACTTTATTTATTTGCTTGCATTATCATTAGATCTACACGTTCACAACATCCATACGATTTCACATAATATCGAATCTAAAGTTTTTGAAATCAACTTTAAATCGGCAAACTATTCAACCCCTTCTAGTTTTCCATAATTGGTATCAAGAGCTAAGTTTATAAAAGTTTTAAAATAAATTGTATTTTAAAACTTTTCGATCACTATGGGTTCCGAAAATTATAAGGAAGGGCAATCTATGCAACCACCACCACTAGTTGAAACTAACGGTTTTATATATTGGAAAAATAGATTCAAACATATGTGAAGTCTAAAGATATTGATCTTTGGTACATTATTGTTGAAGGTGATTTTGAGGCTACCTCAAATGATGATAAAGGAAATTTAGTTCACATACCTCATGATAAACTAAATGATAAAATGAAGAAAAAGCTTTCTAAAAATAGTGAAGCAAAAATGGTTTTATATAATGCTTTACCGAAAAAGGAATTCGAAAGAATTTCTATGCTTAAAACCTCTAAAGAAATTTGGAATTCTTTAGTTGTAACTCATCAAGGCAACCAACAAGTTAAAAATAATAAAATTGATTTATTTGTTCAACAATATGAACAATTTTCAATATCGGATGAGAAACTATAGATCATTCATTTGCTAACTTTAATACTATTATTACATCTTTACAAGCACTTGATGAATCCTTTTCTAGCCAGTAACCATGTTAGGAGATATCTAAGGGCACTTCCATCAAGTGGAGATCCAAGGTGATTGCAATCGAAGAGTCAAAGATTTGACAATCCTCACCTCGATGAACTCATAGGCAACCTAAAAGTCTATGAGCTTGTCCTTGCTAAAGATTCCGAAGCCTCAAAGGTGAAAGAGAAACACAAATCTCTTGCCCTTAAAGCCAAAAAGGCTTCGAGCGATGAGAGAACTCATCTTCGAGTAGTGACGACGAAGAGTACGCTATGGCGGTAAGGACTTTAAAAGTTCTTTAGAAGAAAGGGTAGATACGTCAAACAACCGTATGATTTATAAGAAAGGCTTTGGAAAAGCAAAGAGGACGAAAGCCAAAGGATGATGGTACTTGCTTTAAGTGTGGGGACCCAAAACACTTTATTAGTAAGTGTCCCAAACGGGATGATCAAAAGGCGTTTGTAAGCGGCACGTGGGGAATGAGCGACGAGGAGGATGAAGAAATTTGTCTTATGGCAAATGACGAGGTATGTCTTGAATACTATAGTAGCTCATCACTGATGGCGACTCATTGCATAATGAATATGATAAACTATGCAATATTAGCTTAAAACTAGTTAACAAAAACAAGCTTTTAAAGAGTCAAATAAACGCTTAGATAAAGAAGTCATAGAATTAAAAGCAAAACTAAAACGCTAGAGAAAGGTAAAATAGCAAGTGGTGAATGTGAACTTTATGCTCAACTTCAAACACTAGTGGATCACTTAGATTCTAAAATTGCTAGAATGAGCATGAACACTTTAGATACAATACTCGAGCAGCGTTAAAACTGTAACAATCAAAAGGGTCTAGGTAGTCAACAACTTGATCCATCAACTAGTAAAGAAACAAAATTTGTTAAAGAACTAGAAAACCACCATCTGTTGTGGCGGATCCCACTGGATCCTCTAAAAGGGAACCGGCTAGTGTAGAAAAAGGGATCCGTGGATCTCACTCAGCAAACATTAGCAATAATATAGCTTCATCTAGAACCGAGTTTCTCATAGTTAATAGGAAGAAACCAAATCATGTCACCACTAGACAACCACCTCCAAAATATAATCCTACTTTTTCAAGAAACAAAGCTCCATCTTTTCAAAACCTAACTCATTTAGGAGACCTAATAACGTTTACATCGAAAAGTAACCATCAAATGGGATGGAATCAAAACATGAAAAACGGTTTCCTTTTCAAAACTTTGCTCCATGGAATGCATATCATCTTATCCATACATGTCTAACATGAATGGAATGTTTAACACTAATGGACCCATGAACAAATGGGGACCAAACTTTGAGTTTATTATTGTTTTAGGTATGCTTAAAGGTCGACCTAGACTCAGATGAATGGGTCGAGGATAGCGGGTGCACAAGGCACATGACGGGCAATAGAATCTATTCTCCACATATGAATCCATTAATGGAGGTAATGTGGTGTTTGGAAATAGCAAAGTAGAATCATCGGTAAGGCGATTTCTAACAAATCTCTAACCATTAATGATGCGTGTCATGTAGAAAACCTAAACTTTAATCTCTTAAGTGTAGGACAAATATGTGATAAAAAGTGCAATGTACTTTTACCAAAACCGTAGTAAGATACTTAAAATGGCATAACCATAGGAAGAGGAATTAGGAAACATGGAGTCTATGTCATTAAAATCGGTAATGAACCTAAAGACAAACTATGTCTTACCTCTATGGATGATACTTTGACCTTATGGCATCAAGATTGGGTCACGCCAACATGCGACTTCTTCAATCGCTATCATCCAAAGATCTAGTAAGAGATCTACCTAAGTTAAAATATGAACATCATTTTGTGATGCTTGTAATATAGGAAAACAAGCTCATTCGAGTCATAAAGCTAAAAACATGGTGTCCACAACTAGGTGTCTAGAATTACTACATATGGATTTATTTGGTCCATCCGCTATCCAAAGTTATGGAGGCAACTACTATACTTTGGTAATAGTGGATGACTACTCTAGGTATACTTGGACAAAATTTTTAAAGAACAAAACAGAAACCTTTAACTATTTTGTAATATTAAGCGAAAAGATCCAAAGACAACTAGTAAGACCCATAGTGTCTATTAGGACGGATCATGGTAGGGAATTCGATAATGAAGTGCAATTCGGAGCTTTTTGTGACGCTAATGGTATTACTCACAACTTCTCGGCTCCACGCACTCCACAATCGAATGGGGTAGTAGAAAGAAAGAATAGAACTCTACAAGAAATGAGTCAAACCATGCTTAATGAACAATCCGTACCTCAAAAGTTTTGGTGTAATGCCGTTGATACTTCAACATATATGCTCAATCGAGTCTTGATTAGACCAATCTTAGGAAAAACTCCATATGAGTTACTTGAGGCAAAAAGCCTCGTTAAATCACCTTAGAGTCTTTGGTAGTAAATGTTTTATTCTTAACACTAAAGATTACCTTACAAAATTTGATCCTAAATCAACCAAGGTATCTTTTTAGGTTATTCGCCAAATAGCAAAGCTTACGTCATATTAAACAAAGAAACAATGAAGGTAGAAGAGTCATTAAATATAAAATTTGATGAAAGTCCACCCAAACCCTCTCCACCTCTTGTCGATGATGAGATTATAGAAAGTGAAGCCATAGTAATAAAGAAAAGATAAGTGAAGAAGAAGAACCTTTAAGTGATGTAATAGTAAACATTAAAGAGTCCAAAGATCACCCGTAGATAAAGTCATAGGAAAACTAAACGATCGAACATTAAGGTCTCAAGTTCAAAACCAAAGTAGCTTGTTTTGTTTCGTTTCAACCTTAGAACCTAAGAATACACAAGAAGCCATAAAAGATGAAAGTTGGGTAATGGCTATGCAAGAAGAACTAAATCAATTTGTTTCTAATGATGTTTGGACACTTGTCCTCCACCTAGTAATCAAACCATAATAGGAACCAAATGGGTTTATAAAAACAAATTAGATGCAAACGGTAGTGTCTAGGAACAACGCTAGACTCGTTGCTCAAGGGTATAACCAACAAGAGGAATAGACTTTGATGAGATCTATGCCCCGTGGCTAGATTAGAGTCTATAAGAATACTTCTTGCGTATGCTTGTGCTAATGATCTAAAGCTTTATCAAATGGATGTCAAAAGCGCTTTTCTAAATGGTGTCATAAATGAAGAAGTATATGTAGCTCAACCTCCGGCTTCATTGATTTTGAAAACCCAAACATGTGTATAAATTAAAGAAAGCCCTTTACGGTCTTAAACAAGCTCCAAAAGCTTGGTATGATAGACTCAAGTCATTTCTAGTTAAACACAACTTCACCATGGAGTTAGTTGACAACACACTTTTTACTAAGAAAAGAGAGTCACATATAATCATAGTACAAATATATGTAGATGATAATATATTCGATCCACTTGTCAAGACATGTGTGATGATTTCTAAAATCATGCATGACGAGTTCGAGATGAGTATGATGGGAGAACTTAGTTTCTTTCTTGGTCTACAATAAAACAAGTAGAAGATGGTATCTTCTTTAATCAATCTAAATACATCAAGGAGATGTTAAAAAATTCGGTCTAGAAGAGTCAAAACCAATTAGGACTCCAATGTCATCCGACACCAAACTCATTAAAAGACGAGGACGGAGAATCCGTTGATAATACTAAATATCGTGGCATGATAGGTAGCCTTCTACCTCACGGCAAGTAGGTCGGATATCATGTTTAGTGTTTGCTTATGTGCTAGGTTTCAAGAAGACCCTAAAATATTACACCTAGAAGCCGTAAAAGAATATTTAGATACATTAAGGGTACAACACAATTAGGATTACGGTATCCTAAGGGCACGGGAGTAGAAACAATTGTATATGCAGATTCGACCATGCATGTGATTACGTTGATAGAAAAGTACAAGGTATGTACTTTTATGGGATGTTGTTTAACATCATGGTTTTCTAAGAAACAAACGACACTTGCAATATCAACAACCAAAGCCGAGTACGTCTCACGCAAAAGCATGCCAACAAGCACTATGGATGAAACAAGCGTTAGTAGACTACGACATCCATCTAAGCGACATAGCCATCCTATGTGACAACAAAGGTGCAATCGACTTAAGCAAGAATCCGTATTACATTCTCGCACAAAGCATATAGAGATTCGTCATCACTTCCTAGAGACAAAGTTCAAAGGGAACATCTCTATTGAGAAGGTTGCATCCGAAGACAACATAGCCGACGTCCTCACCAAACCGTTGAAGCGGGAACAATTCAACCTACTTCGTCTTGGTCTTGGTCTAATGGAACAAACGTCATAACTTAATTGACTCTACAAGGTATGTAAACACTAGCCTTCTACTTTCTGAGTCTAGGATTTCTATTTCACGCACAACTCACAAACAATACGGGAATTTTCAAAACCCAAGATGAGCTTTTACACTTATGGTGTTCTTATTTTTTAAAGAAAATATCTTTTCAAAATGTTTTCTAAAAGAATGATACCTTCCCAGATTAATTTCACAAAAGCAATTTCTCACGCCTAGGACAAATCGCTTTTCATTATTAATACAAAGTAAAACCCGCTTTCATTGCATCTCATGTCTTTTGAATGCTAAAGGGAACATATAACTAATATGTGTTTT